>JABAKD010000012.1:7169732-7312232 GCA_012845835.1 Undaria pinnatifida | reverse complement strand
GTTGCGGACTTGAGAAGTCACTGCTGTGTGGTGCCGCTGTGGCTAAATACTGAGACGTTTCATGGTCCTCCAAAATCACCTGTTAATCGTTCAACGCCGACAAGCGAAGGCGTGTCGTGTCAGCCGCTATGCTGACCCACCGCCTTTTTTTCGTTACCTGTTTGGTACGATGGCGCGGTATATATGTGCGCAGATACGATATGTTGATAGAGGCGCGGCGCGTACACCAATGCGCTTCCGGGATGAACACGGCGGGTTGAGGTGAGTGCGTCTTCCGCGACAAGTGAAAAAGGACGCGGTTAGCACTCTTTGGTCAAAGTCAATTGATTCCGACTACTAATAGATGGGCTTCTTAATTAGACCTAGAAAAATACCCGAAATCGTTGGAACATGAGTCGTCCCTCGGTGGGGGTGCAGAGGATTCTAAGAAATTTCTGAGCTCCTAACATGAGGAGCTAGCTCAAAATCAACATCACCCGAAGCATGACTTCGAAGGCGTTTCGTTCGCGCAACTCAACCAAGATTTCTATGCGCTTGAGGAACTCACAAACTTTTAGTCTAACAACTGCAATCCCTACCGCGGGTTGACTCGTGTAAAGCATTACTCGCAAACCCTTGAACAAAAAAAAGTCAGCTCAGCGACTTTGAAAGCTCAGAGCACGCGTCACGGTAGCTCGGCCTTGATGCAGACATGCGCCGTTTGGTGTAACGACAGACCCATTGCTTACCCCGCAGCCAGCAGCGAGAGAGAGAGAGAGAAAAAAACTCAGCCGCCGTAAAAAACCAGCATGCCAACAAAAATAAAATACAAAGTGCACATTTTACATATGCGTATTCCTAGGTCGTGGGGGTGCTCATCTGGTTGCGCTTTTTATTTTGTCTCCCAGTCAGTTTTTTATGGAACTCTTCGAGTGAGGAACCTCAGAACAATAAAGGTGCACCCCTCTACTGTACTATTAGTAGCATGCATCAATAGAGTTTTCCATTGTCGGAGGCGTGTTGCAGCCCAGGGTGTTCCCGAGAAAGCGCTCGTGACGCCTGCCATCACTGCATCCCTGCTGTTCATAGATCTCAATCGATTTGTTTGTCTTTAACGGAACTCAAGAGACGTGCTGGGCCATCTATTTTCGCAACCGTGGCCGTATGCGCGTACCCTCCAGGGCAATTCCCCCGGCGAAATTCATGAGAACGTTTTACGGACTGTTCTGGAAAATTGACGGCGTGGACGCACTGGTGTTCGCGGTGACAACGCAGACCACCGAAGACGGGGATTTGTACGTCGAATACATGGACTCAGGTGACGGCGGGGGGGGGGGGGGGGGGGGGGTGATACGGTAGAGGGTGCACCGACCATTGTTTTCTCATCTTCTCAGGCGAAAAGGAAAATATTATTAGAATTCGGGAACCGAACCAAGAATAAATGCCTGGTATGTATTTTGTTGCGAGGGAGAATTACGTAGGCTTTTTGATTTCATATTCTGTGGGTGAAGAGTTGACATTTATTGCAGCAGCAGCAGCATTGCAGTGTTTGGATCGTCGCGTCAGTGGCAACACCAAGTGGATGCAGCACGCGCAGGGTAACGGGGATCGCCGGTAGGGACAGCTCACGCTATCGCTATAGTGGGAACCGAAGGGCACGCCAGCTAGCCCTTGATTGCGAATGAAATCGAGTTAAATCGACACACGACGTGCATGAAAATACGTGGAAGTGTGGTGAGCTGAGTGAAGCTTTATTTTCCCATCCGCCGGAGGATAAAAAAAGAAAAAAAGAAAAGGGGGCTCTGGCAGACTGGTAGAACAAGCGAACAGACAGCAGTGTGCGCGCTGTTGCTTGCAGCTGGCCAGCGGCTGCTTGCGTCAGGTATTCGTCTGATTTTGAGTGAACTGAAAGTGGAAATCGGACAAAACAAATCCCAATGGCCTGGATATACTAAAATACGTTCAGGTTTGACAAAACAAGAATGGTGCCCATTGCCGCGATTTGGTGCTAAGATGGGCTCAGGACCTCCGTCATTCGGAAAAAAATGAAAAGGTTGGCCGAAAAACGCTTCCTCTATCGTAGGACGCGTCCTAAAACCAAGGCGGCCACGGCATTGTACCGGCAGCAGTACACGAAGCGTGCTACGATAGACGAGTCGTTCTACGGTAGCCCCCCCAACACCCTTTTCTTCAACGAAATCGCCGGTTTCAAAACCAGCTCCCGGCAGTAGTTTCTCCTGAAATACGGTGACGGTGTCCCTCGACACCCCGACGTCATCGATCGGTCGATAGGCCTTTGCACACAAGAAAATATATGGATACCTTTTTTTCTAAGGCATCCTTCCTTGTGTCGAGCAGCGATGAAACATTCGTTAAACAAAATCGCTGGTTTTGGGGGGGGGCTATCGTAGAATCAGTCAGACGTGCACCGCTTTTTTTTTTTGACAGGTTCCTCGGTTTGGGAGCTTAAGACCTCTTCCAATTTCTAAATGATTTGGATTTAAAAAAAAAATACAACCGCTACCGTATGAAAAAATCCCTTGGCGCCTAGGCACACGGCGAGAATCATGCAACAACAACAACAAAAAAAAAGTGGAACGATTACTAACTGATTTGGATTTAAAAAAAAAATACAACTGCTACCGTATGAAAAAATCCCTCGGCGCCTAGGCACGCGACGAGCATCATCATGCAAAAACAACAACAACAACAACAACAACAACAACAACAACAACATGGACTATTTCCGACGATTTAGGGGTTAAGGAAGACCCGTCATTCAGAAACCATTTTCGCCAAAAAAAGGTATACCTCTATCCTAGCGCGCGTCATACCCCCATGTTCGTTCCAATCAGAGTAAGAACCAGCCACGTAGCGAGCGGTGTATTTAAGCGAAACGTAACAGTCAGTGCTCACAAAAAACCCAAGTTGTGCAGCTTTTGAAACGAGACAGAGCAGCCCACTCGCGTGCGCGACCCTCAACCGACGAAATGAAATTGTCCTAGGCTAAAAGAGCTCCCGCCACCGACTCCGTGGTTGGGGGCTCCGCTTCGCATGTGGAATCGCGGCAAAACGTGTAGAGGCCTGAGCGGTACAGGTGTAAGCCTTTTGTTGTGTTTGCCTTCTAACACACGCTACGATATGGAGGTGTACCACTTCTTTTTTTTTTCTGACGGGTTCCTCAATTCGGGAGCTTAAGACCTCTCCCTTTTTTAACCGGTTTGGAGAAAACAAAAAGCTGCTACGACTGCTACCGGATGAAAAATCGCATGGCCTGCTGTAGGTACACAACGACAATCATGCAAAAAAATGGCTTGTTATTTTTTTTTTTCTCGACGATTTTGGGCTAAGGAACCCCGTCATTCGGAAATAATTTCAGAACAAAAGTGCTACGAGTAAATCTCTATCGTCGCGCTCGTCAAAGATCGACATGTGCAAGTGTAATGTGTTGACCTCCTAAGGTGAGGAACTCTATGCCTCACCCACACCACACACCCACAAAATTTGGGTCAAAAAATGAGTGTCCAACCCGAAGATCAACCAAAATTCAATGGTTTTACGTATAC
Organism: Undaria pinnatifida; assembly: GCA_012845835.1. NCBI lineage: Eukaryota > Phaeophyceae > Laminariales > Alariaceae > Undaria > Undaria pinnatifida. The sequence continues at coordinate 7,308,687 of JABAKD010000012.1, read as the reverse complement.
AAAAAAACGTTATTTTTCTTGTGCAAAAATCGACTTGCGGGAAAACGCGAGAGCTTGAGTTAGCAACACTCGATAAATAATCGACGAGCACTGGGATTGCTGAACCCTATGCGCGATAAAAGTTGAAGGCAAGAACTGGGGGGGAAGAAAGGACGACACCTGCGACTACAGCATGTCCAGAAGCTTGGAAAGTAGAAGTGTGAAAAAAACACACACACACATATTGCGAAGCCAAAAAATGCATTAATTCCGGTGATAATGTGTTAAGAAGCCCCCCCGTCAAAAACAAAACGGGAAAAAAAATTGCCCCAAAACAAAAAAAGGTGCTACAAGTACACTACCCCAGTCATAGCACGCGTCAGCGGCAGTCGGGCTGAGGCAGCAGCTATGCTGATGCTGAGGCGTATGGTCGAGGCAAGAAGTTGAAAAACAAAAACCCGTGGGTCGAGTCGGGGTCCGGTCAGGAAGTAGTCGACAACCTCACGGGTCGGCTCCAAGCATCACGGGTCGGGTCAGGTTGCCCTAACCCGACCAAACCCATCCCACAAAGCCTGATCCGACCCGTGAAAACCCCTGACGATTTGTTCCACTTTCGTCAGTTTGCCATGTGTTGTGTTGTTTCTGGGCGGCACTCTTCGATCCCAAAGGGGTTATAACTGGAGTCTGTCCTGGGAGCATGGATTAGGTAGCGGCGATGCGTTGAGTGTGGGCACCGAAAACAACAACGTACCGTATAAACACTCGGTGGGGTGGAATACGTTGCGATCTATAACCCTTTTAGCACCGTACTCCTGACATGGGAACACTTTTTAGGGATCGGAAAAGGGTTAGGGCAAGACACATGCCACAATACGAGGCCTCTCATTTAACTCGTTTCCAACTCACAAAAAAGATCCTACTTCCTAGTCTAACTCCAAGCGCTTTTACCCATGTCGGGACTGCGGTGCTAAAAGGGTTAAGTTAGTTAAGAAGCTCTATACCTCACCCGAAAATTGGGTATGAAAAAACAACGTGCAACCCAGTAAGCAAGTCCATGGCCTACTGTAGATACACAGCGAATATTACTGCTTGTACTGCCGACGTAACTACTGTTGTCGCTGACGCAACTACCCTTATACACCATCAACGTTTACCCTCCTGCACATGCGGTCAACCTGTTGCCGCTGGGACTACGGTACTTCAGCGGGACCTTCCACCGCCTCGCAGCGATAAATGGCAGCGCTGTGTCATCGAGCAGTGAACAGCATTGCTAACGGGCAACTTCTCTTGCCGCTCTTACTGCCGACGTAATTACTCTTACACTTTCGACGTAATTACTCTTACTTCCGACGTAACTACCTTACCTTCGACGTAATTACCTTACCTTCGACGTAATTACTCTTACTTCCGACGTAATTACTCTTACTTTCGACGTAATTACTTTTACTTCCAACGTAATTACTCTTACTTCCAACGTAATTGCTCTTTCTTCCGACGAAACTACCTTACTTTCGACGAAACACTCTTACTTTCCACGTAACTACCTTACCTTCGACGTAACTACCTTTCTTCCGACGTAATTACTCTTACACTTTCGACGTAACTACCTTGCTTCCGACGTAACTACTCTTACTTCCGACGTAACTACTCTTACTTCCGACGTAACTGCTCCTAAACGCCACCGACGTTACCCTTCTGCGAACGCAGTCAACCTGTTACCGCTGGGACTCCTTCGGCCGGACCTTTACCGCCTAGCGGTGATATGCATCATCGCTTTTCAGCGAGCGAAGAACAACAACAGCGGCAAACTCGGGGGTGAGGTGAAACTGTGGAGCTTCCCCGCGACAAAAGCGACGTGTTACCTGCTTCACGTTCACCCCAAGGACATGAACAACTTGGACAAACATTCGCTGCGCGCGTTCTATCGGGACACCTTCACGTGAGTGAGAACAAAAACCAATGCCAGCAGGAGACAGTACAACGTTGTCCGTTGACAGAAGTCAGAGTTCCCTTAGTTTGCCTTGACGGTCTACTAGGTCATACTTCGAAGTATATATAGAACAAAGACTTCAGGAGACAGCACAACGCCACCCGTTGACAGAAGTCAGAGTTCCCTTAGTTTGCCTTGACGGTCTACTAGGTCATATATATGTAGAACAAAAAGTTCAGGAGACAGCACAACGTCCCCCGTTGACAGACGTCAGAGTTCCCTTGGTTTGCCTTGACGGTCTACTAGGTCATATATATATGTAGAACAAAGACTTCAGGAGACAGCACAACGTCACCCGTTGACGGACGTCAAAGTTCCCTTAGTTTTCCTTTGACGGTATTTCTAGGCTATATATTGAACAAAGACTTCAGGAGACGGCACAACGTCACCTGTTGACGGACGTCAAAGTTCCCTAAGTTTTCCTTTGACGGTATACTAGGTTTTGGAACAAAGACGTCAGAGGACGGCATTTTTTTTGTTGCCTTCATTTCCCTGGACGGACGGCAAAGTGTTAGGTTTTTGTGTGGAATGCCTGGCCCTGCACCCTTTGACGGGTCACGTTTTCCCCTTTGACGGAGAGGTCTCCTGAAACGTTGACGTGACATAATAGACGGCGATTGATTGCGAGCGGTTGCGTTGGCCTGGACAAGAGAATGAAAAGCGCGCCTCCTCCGACGGCTATGTATAGAAGCTGTCACATGCCGGGTTTGTCTCATGCTGTCTAATCCTACGCATTGCGTTTTTTTTTTTTTTTCATTGTGGGTGCTCTTTCTCTTTTTGCACGTACGTGCTATTGCTCGTGTTTGCTCCGTCCCTTCTGCGAGAGCGGCCGAGATCCTTGTGCTGTGCCGCATTCATCACCTGTGCTCTCTGCCTCTGTGCTGAAACATAGTTACATTTTTTCTGTCTATCAATACTACCAAGCTTGCTGCACAGCCAAGGCAAGACGCTGAGCGGGGTCGTTTTCGCCTACCATCTCCTTGAAATGTCGAAAATTATGCATAATTTTAGCGCCCGTGGCACACTACTGCCTACCAGGTATACCTACCAGGTACCAGGCATACTTTTTTCTCTACACCCAGATGTTAGTATCGTTCCTGACCCAACGCACCAAAATTCGCGAGTCCTGACCAAAATCCACGATTCCTGACATTTTCTAATAAAAAGGCCACGTTTGCACATAAACAAAATCCCGTTTTTTGTGTCAGGAACTCAATCCTGACATCAATTATTGAGGAAAATGTACAAAAAAAGAAAAAGAAACGATTCAATAGTTCCGGTTTCTTCCTGACAAAAAATATCAAGTTTCACGAAATAACGTCGCGTTTTTTTTTCTCTTTTTGTCGCGATTCCTGAGATTTGTTGTTGTTGTTGTTGTTGTTGTTGTTGTTGTTGTTGTTGTTGTTGTTGTTGTTGTTGTTGTTGTTGTTGTTGTTGTTGTTGTTGTTGTTGTTGTTGTTGTTGTTGTTGTTGTTGTTGTTGTTGTTGTTGTTGTTGTTGTTGTTGTTGTTGTTGTTGTTGTTGTTGTTGTTGTCGTCGTTGTTGTTGTGTTCGTTGTGTTCGTTGGGAACGACCCTTATACATACGACGAATAAATGCATGAACTATTTCTTGTCACACTGCGGACCGATCACGATCTTGCCATAATCTAGGTCCTACATACAGGTGCATTTTTTTTTTTTTCTCAAAACCGTCAGATTTATCCCCTTAAAGGATTTATAGCTTCCACGCACAAATTGCCCGCCCGTCCGCCCCCCCCCGCCCCCCCCGCCCCCCACCCCCCCCCCCCTCCAACCCCGCTCCCTTTTGATCAAAACCAGGCCCCCACGTTCTTAAAAACTCCGCCCTCCCCTCACCGGATATTCGACTTACAGGATTCACTTGATAAACTGATGCATTTCCTTCCACAGCTGTCAGATTTTGTCCCCCTCAGAAACGGGTTTTATAGTTTCCGCGCACAGACTGACTAACATCACCCCGTTGACCCTGATAGCTGCACTGTAGTTGCAAGGGGAGTCGCCGACCTATATCCTTACTGAGGACACACACCCAGTAAATTGCGCGATCGGAATATCACACACAGCTTGCAAAGATGAGTTTCGACAAAATCTCCGATCTCACAGCTGGAGTGTATTTCTGTTTTTATAACATATGTACATGTATATATATATGATGTCTATCGTTGTGGGAGGGCGAGGGGTACTACCATTTCTACCCTTTCTCACTCGCAGGAAGAGCGACTCTGTATCTCACTGACAAGAAAAAAAAAAAGTCGGCGGCGGCTTGTTGGAGCAGCGGTGGCTAAGAATTGCTTTGAATAGCATTGCTTTGAATATTAACATCGCCTTAAAACAACACGAAAACTTAAGACCGCAAAATACTGTAGCAGGGGGAGGGGGCAACTCGCGCGAGTACACCCGAGCTGATGCATTTTCAAAGGCCTTAAAAGTAAAAGTTACCCCCTTACGGTAGCCTCGTGCAGGGTCTGTGAAGTACAGCTCCACCCCGCCCCAGGAAACACGTGCTGCTGTAGGCCATGCAGATCGCACAGCTCCCTCCGGGAAACGTGATCTAGGACGTGTAGATCACACACATAGACCGGGGGTCTAATCTATCTGCTCTTATTAATGGTCGATGTTCGGATCTAGATTGTCAAGATCGTGATCTTGTCCCGAGGTGTGGAGCTATCGCAACAATTCTTATTTTTTTGTTAGGTAATGGCATGGAGAGGGCAAATATAACAATCTATTTTCCACAACTCCCCGAGATAGCTAATAGGCTGCACCTTCGGCGGGGACGGTACCAAACCCTTGACAACAAACAATGGCCACTTTTATTGGTAGCAACGAATGCCACTGTTATTGGTAGCAATGAATGCCAATTTTATTGGTAGCAATGAATGCCACTGATATTGGTAGCAATGAATGCCACTGTTGTTATTGGTTCAACCTGTGGCACGAAATGTTAATCTGGCGGTTACTGCCGTTCTGATCACCTAAGAACTTCGTATTATTTGCAGGGCTTCGCAGGCTCTGGGGCTAACAAGTGCTTGCCTGCCACCAACGCCTCCATCGGTAGAGGGGACTGGGGACGCCGCGCTCTTAGTCCTGGTGAGTGGGGGGCTGGCTGCACGGCTCCGTTTGAAGTGCTATCTTGTGCCCAAGAGCTCGAGAAATACGGTAAACACGAATACAATTGCGATGTTTTTAAGCATCCGAAACGCGCTCTGCGTTGAGGTGAGTGAGGGTTTACATGGCTTCCTTCTGAGATAGTATGGCAGATGCTAGTAAATCGTCCACATAAGCGACACGAAAAATGACTGACTATTATCATTTGCGTCCGACATCGTACTCCGCGTTCTGCAAAGTGAAGACCTACACGGCCTCCTTTGGAACAGTATGCCAAAAAAAGTTCATGAAGTACAGAAGCAACACGAAAGTGGCATTCTCGTGACTGAGGGCCCACACAGCCTTCTGAAAAGTTATGCCCAAAGCTAGAGAAACAGCGTAGAAAAGATGAGAGGGCGCATCGTGGCACGGTGGAGGTGGTAGCAGTAATAGTAGCAGTTTTTGGCCGACATTTTTCGACAATAGCCCCCCCCCAAAACCAGCGATTTTGTTTAACGAATGTTTCATGACTGCTCGATACGGGGAAGGGTGCTACGCAAAAAACATCTTGACACGTTTTCTTGTTTGCAAAGGGCTATCGAACGATCACGTCGGGGTGGCAAGGGGCACAGTATTTCAGGAGATACGGCCAAGAAGAGCTGGTTTCGAAACCGGCTATTCCGTAAAGGAAAAGTTGGGGAGGCTACCAAAGAACGATTCTTAAGGCCTATCTGGTATATTTTTTCTAAAACGATGGCGTTCCTTAACCCCCAAAAAGTCGAAGTTTCAATATTTTGTTTGCGCAAACGTGTTTGGTTGTATGGCTTGGCCATGGAACTTGTTCATCGGGAAGAACTCGTATTTTTCTCCCAATCAGTTTTTGGGTGTTGTACTCGTATGGCGTTGTGCTACGGTACGGGTGCACTGGCTCTTTTCTGCCTTCCGAGGATGGCGTCGGCGTGAGTATCGAGGATGGCGTCGGCGTGAGGATCTCTACTGCCCTCTGTGGCAAAAAAAAAAAAATGTGTCAACTGAAAGTGCAACCTGATTCATAGACCAACGCATGGTGGCCTGGGTATACAAACGTACCTGGTACTATTTTGCTTTAAAAAAAAATATATATATATATATATACAATGGCCTTCCGACGATTTTTGGTTAGTAGGTGAAGAAGCCTCGTCATTCAAAAAGCGTCTTAGCCGAAAAGTGGTATACCTTATTGCCTCTGATGGAACTGTTCTAGTGAAAAGCCTGATTATTGAAGAATTGGTCTACTTCTACCGGGCTTAGTACTAGCAGCATGCATGCGTCGGAAACAAACACGAAAATTACTAAAAAGCCATCATTGCTGGCATCCGATAGTCTAATGCACGCTTCGTTCTGGTGAGTGGGGGATCTACATGATGAGTGATGAGTGATGAGTGATGAGTGATGAGTGATGAGTGATGAGTGATGAGTGATGAGTGATGAGTGATGAGTGATGAGTGATGAGTGATGAGTGATGAGTGATGAGTGATGACCCCTTCCTTTTGAAAATGTTGTTTTGATGCCCCATGCCGTTGTCGTTATGATTGCGCAACCTCGAATTTGTGACCGTTTTGTTGCTCGCGGTCAGGCCTGCTTCATGACGCGTTACGCAAGCTCGATTACGTAAGACCGGCATATATGTTTGTTCGCGATCGGGCCTCACGATATATTGCGCACCCTCGAGTTGTATGGTCGTTATTTATCCTGTTCACAATCAGGCCTCACGACACGCATGCAAGGGGTAAACGGGAGGGAACATTGACAATCGCATGGAAAAAGTCGGCACATCGGTTTTTTAAGAGGACTTGGGCGATGTTTCGTCGAAATATGGATGGTTTCTTTCAACCTGGTGTGTTTTGCGGCTGGAAGGCGGCATGTTTCGGTTTCGCCTCGAGCACTACAGTAGGCGGAAACAAACCATTGCATAACCTTGAACACTACAACGAACCTCGAGCAACATACTACGCGACAACAAGGTGGCACCCTTCGATTCTGAACCTCGAGCACGTGCGACGCCGGTAGACCTTTGGTTGAGGCACGCTGTGTACGAGATGAAGGAGAGACTCATGCCACGGTAGGTGTGCAGCGGATTCTAAGAAATTTCTGGCGAGATGAAGGAGAGATTCATCCCACGGTAGGTGTGCAGCAGATTCTAAGAAATTTCTGGGCTCCTAACACGATGAGGAGCAGTTAAATACATCACCACCACCCGAAACACGACTTCGAAGGCGTTTCGTTCGCGCAGTCCGATCCAAACTTCTACGCGCCAGTCCTAAAAACAACAAATTTTACTCGTAAAAATGATCAGATTAGCTAGTCGTTCCTCACTTGGGCAGCTCAACCAATCAGAAGGCCAGAAAAGTTTGCCCCCCCAAAATGCCGCCCCTACGATGGGCTAAGTTGAGGGTACCCCTATCATTGGGTTATTGGGTTTGATTGTGTTAAGCTTTGGGTTAGATACAAGTTAGAGCATGTATGTCAACCAATTTATCGAGTAAGGCTTAGTACCACTAAGCTTAGAAATTGTTCCGTGACCTCGATTTATGAACGTTAGGTTGTTGACGGTCAGGCTTTGCGGCATGCACCTGTGAAAGGGTTCATCGACGATCAATCGCACAGCCAGAAATCGGCACGTCGATTTTTTAAGAGATTTGGCGATAGCTTGCAAAACAAATGAGGATGGTTGATTAGACCTGGTGTGATTTCGGAAGGAACTCGGCATGTTCCGGCTTCGCCTAGAGGACATGCTTACACCAAGCGGGAAACGTTGGGCAGCGTTTGAAATCTCCTGCTTCGACCACGGAAAACAACAAAAGTCTTAAATTAGTATGGATTCATTGCATATCGTCTGCCTAGACGGTGGAAAATAGTTCAATGCCTTCCATGATTAACAACGTGATTTAATTTAATTATGTTGACTCCACACTACTACCTATATATTGCTGTAGGTTATTCCATCATACTGCTTCTTTTCTTTAATCGTCGTTTTCACGTGTGCAGCTCAAGTCGCAAGACGTGTTACCCCCGTTATACCATCTGGATAAGCCGTAGGTCACAGGTGTCTTCCCTCCCCCCCTTCCCCCCCCCCCCGGTGCTGCTGTGCGTATTTTGTTACCGTGTTGTTGTTCATGGCCGACCAGGCCTCGAGGCATGCACCGGTGAACGGGTACATCGACACTCGCATGGCCGAGGTCACCTCGACCGCCGAGAGCATTGTTGGCAAGCCGGACCGCTTGCAATCCTACTGGCAAAAGACTAGCGCAGTCTGCAGGTGTGAGATCGATAACACCTGACCACTTGCAGCGCGTGATTTTTCCTTAGATCCGAGGACTACAGAAGAGGAGGCCCAACGAGAAACACGGATGCTGGCATAGGCTGGTTTTCTTGGAAAATCAAAAGTTTGTTTCTACGCTAAATTCGGTATTACGGCTCTCGAATTTCTTGTTTGCCGGTAATAAATTTCAGCCTGGCTGTCTTGTTGCTAGTTTTCTTCCTAGCTGTCCTGTTTTACCGTGGTATATGAGCACATAGCTAGTGCTCACGGATCTGAACGAGTAGTACATGAGCGCGCGCACAACAGATCTCTGGGATATGAACGCGATAATCGCGAAACCCCCGGTCGCACACCGTCGCTTTTATTGGCTGCTTCATGCGACACATACGCGGTGTCGCTTGGTAGTGCGCGACATCATCGCGGCAGTGAGAAAACCCCATCACGATCGCACCCGTACTGCCACAATAATATCTTATGTTGACGGGTACGCCTCTTCGGGAGTAACTCCCTTTAGGTGAAACTGCGCCCACGTTTTTGGGGGGGAATAAATGACTTGAAATCAGTTAGGGATATTATTCGACCAAGGCTACGGTCGGGGGGGTACCCCCATTTCAGTGGTGTGTTTGAGCCACTCGCACGAGTGACTCTATACCTCACAGATGAAAATGGTTTAGACATTTGTTTTATCGCAGATTAGATTACCCTTGCATTGCGGATTGATTTCGTCAATATAAAACATGGAGAAAACCTAGGATCGCAAAGGAACAAAGGGGTTACTCGCGCGAGTAACCCCTAGCCACTGAAATTAAAGGCCCAAAAAGGGACCCCCCTTACCGTAGCCTGGGTCATTTTTAGTGGTAAAAGGTCATAAGCCTTTACCACACCAACACCAGCATGTTCTACGCACAAGTCCTGTGAGGGCAGACATAGCGGATAGGAAAAAATCGCGCGTGTTTTGTCGAAAACAACACCCTTTTTTTCTTGCGGGCAATCCCTCCCCCAAGGCTGACACGCGGAAATGAACAGTCATGCGTTCTTTCCTCACACAACACCAGTATTTGATACGCACAGCCCTCTTTTCTCCATGCAGGCACAGCTGATTGTATCCTGCGCGTGTGCGCAGTGTTCCTTCCTCGGAACGATCCAGAGGCACAATGCAGAAACAAAAAACAAAAAAATCGTCTTTCTCAATTCAAGCACAGCTGATTGATTCCTGCGTGTGTGTCTATTCGCTCCTCGGAACGATCCAGAGGCGTAGTGCAGAAACAAACGTCGAAAGGTGTGCTTCGGAACGGGTCTGCATAGCGCACCCGTAACGCCACACAGTGTCGGATCTCGTCGTGTTCGCCTCCGCGGAAGCTAACCCCCCTGTGTTGTAGCACTGCGGTACTCGGTTTGAGAAATCAGGTAAGAAAAAAACATACTTGAAAAGCGTGGTCAAATCGGCTCGTCACATCTTGTGACTTATTCTAGACCAAAACCTACCCGGTACATGACATCACACCCGATATGAGACAAGAGCGCTAAAAAATCGTTCCGTTCCTAGCGAAGAGGTCGGTTGACGGCACTCTTGCCCCTGGGCTGACTGACGCGACGGGCAGCCGTCAAGGAACTCCGCCCACTAAAACTAGTATGATAACTCCCAAGACGCCTTGACGGGTCAAAACTAGACCGTCAACGAACATCTTCGATTCCTAGGGACCCTTAGATCGGGTAGCTCACCGCACTTGAAATTTTCAGGTTTGGGATAATTTTTGCAGTTGGTAAAAAACTTGGCTCTCTACCACAAACAACTCTTCCATTTGTTTTTTTGCTCGTTTTTTTTCAACCCCTTCTCAGTGCTAACGCTGACACCATGGGCTTGAATCCTAATCCTCTGCGTGTTCCTTGTTTTTTCAAACCAATTCAGAGGCATAATGCTCAACCTGAAGAATTTGGTGACGGAACGGGTGGGGACGACAGAGGGTACGAACAAGCTCGCCACATTTGTGCTCGCCGCAAGGTAAGCCACGCGATATCTGACTCGACCCGACTCGACCCGTGAGAGTCCGAAAAAAAACTGACCCGACCCGCGGATCGGGTCATGAGCCGTGAACAGCCCTGGAAATTTGGCTTTGTTGCCGCATTCTACGATGATAGGGATACTAAATCATTATTATATCAGTTGTCGGACACGCTATTTTCTTCTTATGTTGATGGACGGGGCTCCTCCTTCCCGACTACTGACTGAAAAACTACCCCAATATTGCTGGGATAGTGTTTTTACACTATTAATATCATTTTATTGGTATTCGTTTATGTGCCTATTTAATGCATGGCAGGCAGTATACGGACCATGGGACTGGTCGCCGAGGGAACGTAGCACGTTATTTAGTTTTGCCCAAAATACATAGACTATACGAAGTGCATTTAACAGGTATATGTTACGCGAAGTACCTGGTATATGTTACTGTAGCGCTTTCCTTTTTTTTGCTCACAAGTTTGGGTTTTGTGGCGAAGTTCAGGGTTCCTGTGATGTATGTGTGGAGCCTCAAGAAAAAAGAAATTAGGTGGTTAATCCCACCGCGGCGTGCATCACCCAATTAAAAAACCTATCCAGCTTTCGATTGTGTTTTTTTCAGCTGCATTCTCCTTGCATTTGACAGGCTGGCAGAACCTGAACAGCAAGCTGTTATTTCCTAAATGCGGCGAGGTAAAATATCTACCTTCAAAATTCAGAACACAACCCTGTTGTCTAACCTTCGCAAGTTTATCTTGGAGTATTTCCCGAGGACCCCCTTCGATGCTCGTGGAAAACCTCTGGTCTAGAGCTCGTTCCGACGTCCGAAAACGAAAAGAACACGATTGTGCCGCTTCGGGAACCGAAAGCGGCGTAATCTCTGCCGCTTCGGAAAGCTAAAGCGGCGTAATCTCTGCCGCTTCGGAAAGCTAAAGCGGCGTAATATGCCGCTCTGGAACCCACAGCGGCTTAATCTATGCCGCTTCGGAAACCGAAAGCGGCGTAATTTGCCGTTTGTTTTGACGCGGGAGAATTAGGGCAGTTATTGCGTGCTCTTATAGGGGGCCACCTTGTGTGGTTATCATCGGTGGCTGCTGTATCACTCACTGTTTCGAAAGTCACGGACCTAAGAGTTGGGTTCAAGCCGGATTGGAAGGGACTTGGTGCCAACGAGTAGACATTGCAGCAGCAAGTGATAGTACCCGGTGTAGCGATAAAGAGGAAACGTCTGGTCTAGCCGGCGATCCGCCGTCTGGGAAAACGAAAACGCCGATCGTGATCCGACTTATAGCGCCTAGACTTGCCTTACTGCTGGAAAAGTGTCAGGTGGATCGGTGGTTTGGAGAAACGATCGATTGTCGCCGGGCTTATAGTCTGGATTACATACAAGAGATCGGTAGGCCGGCAGTTCGGTCGGAAAAATATGGATCGGATGTGCCTCGTGTTTCCGTCCCCGTTGGCTCTCGATGGCGTTACCGATGAAAATCTTCTGCACGGGAGCTGCCGACCCTTCGAAGGCGTTAAAGTTCTCCGCCAGTTTGGCTTCCGTTAGACAATCAATAGCATATGGCATACACGGACTGCTGGACACTAAACGCCCCGATGTGCGTCGTGCAACCTGCGCGGACTGGACTACTGACTGGCCCACGCCAAATGTGTTGCGAGGACTGGAGATGAATAACCGCATGCTCTCACATCGTAAACTTTAACACGGTCCTCCGTCGATTACTGTCCCCCAACAACTGGATTTTCTCCTCGAAAGAAATCGACGTCCGCACCCTCCGAATTGTAGGGACGCGAGGATCGGCGGTCATACGACTACGGCTATCTCATGAAATGAGTACCCCCCCCCTTTCCTCTTCACCCCCCCTCCCTGCCTACCTCCCTCCCTCCCTCCCTCCCGCCCTCCCTCCCTCCCTCCCTCCCTCCCTCCCTCCCTCCCTCCCTCCCTCCCTCCCTCCCTCCCTCCCTCCCTCCCTCCCTCCCTCCCTCCCTCCCTCCCTCCCTCCCTCCCTCCCTCCCTCCCTCCCTCCCTCCCTCCCTCCCTCCCTCCCTCCCTCCCTCCCTCCCTCCCTCCCTCCCTCCCTCCCTCCCTCCCTCCCTCCCTCCCTCCCTCCCTCCCTCCCTCCCTCCCTCCCTCCCTCCCTCCCTCCCTCCCATGTTTTTCAGCCGCGTGGATATTGATCTTGAAGGCGGCGAGATAGAAAGTGCTGGCGAGCTTATGAGGCGTTTGAAGGAGGCAGCGACAACACTGCCTGATGCTGCCGATGAAGAAGTAAGACATGAAATTATTATAAATGCGTCAGCTGTGAGTTCGACAGTATCAGGGTCGATACTCGATGCTCACATCTTTGCAACCTGCGTGACACACCGGCCGCTCGTTTTTACAACAGCGTAATAATCCTTTGAATGCATACATATGACTCGTTATATAAATATACTCCGAGTATATATGATAACTCTTTTTGGGGGGTTCGGTCAGGAGTTTTTTTCCGTCTCGGCCTCAGTATGCGATTCTCGGAACTGGAATTCTCGGTCAAATAGCTTCGTTCGAGCATTGTCTTTTGGGGGCGGCTCAAACGCCCTTCGCCCTGCCGTATCCGTACCGCACCTGGCTGGGATCGGGTACGTGGGGCTGAGCGAGACAAGCAAGAAGCGCGCAAATTTTTGTATTTTGCCCGGTACACGCGCGACTTATTCTTGGATCTTGGCATATGCAGAGCTTGAACGAAAAAAACATACCAGGTATGGGGAAAATGTTTTCCAAGTTGGCATCATTTCCAAATTGGCTTCTTCTTTCGTCCCCACCACACTTTTTTTTATGGTCACACCTCGAAGCTGTTGGCCTGTTGTGCACATCGTACGGCTGACTGCTGTGTCGTTGCTTTCGATATCGGGTTTCAAGGTTAAATACGTTTGTTCGAGCGTTCGTTGTCGTCGAGGGGGGGCGTTCCCTACCTAACAACATCATTACACGGGTCCAGTGTCCGTGCTGATTCTTCGTCCTAGAGAGATGCAACTTATTATTTTGTGTTCACAGACTGTGAGAAGGAGTAAACCAAACAATCGCAATTAATCAAGGTATAAAGCAAGTGAAATGCTTGCAGCGTACCGGGTACGAGAACACAGCGAAACAGGCCAGACCATAAAACAAATAGACAACAAGCACAATGAACGGAGTCGCTCTTAAAAATCACAGTACGATAAACGATGTTTTGTCAGTCTTTTTCATCGCCGCTCCAAAGAGTCGTTCCGTAAATATTGGTCCATGATCTACCATCCATCTTTCAGGACCGCATAATAACTATCCCACACTAATTCCATGTACACTTATCCCCACAAACGAAAGGTGGATGCACTTCTAAAGGTAGGTGTGATTATCAAGGTAGTAGTGTTTCGAACGCGTTGTTGTGTGGTTGCAAGAATTGCAATGGCTACTGACTGTTGTTGTTGTTGCTGGTCAGTACATCGTGTGCGCCAGCGATTAATTGATGACAGTATAATAAAGGGATCTTCTTGAAAATGTCATCTCGCGTTCGACAGGAATTCACCGATGATACACAGTAATAGGAATCTTCTTGACAATATCTCCTGTGCGCCACAGCAATCGACGATATAGCAGTATCATAAAAAATAGGGATCTTCTGCACAAATATCTCGTGGTATCTATCACTACGCATACGCACGTCAGACGCAAGTCAATTGGAAAAAAAAAAAGAATAGAAAATCCAGAGAAGAAAAGAAAGGGGTATCATATTCCGATTCAAGATTACCCTGTATCAAAGCCGAAGCAGGCGTTCATTGCCCTTATCTGTTGTGGGTAATATATATGGCTGTTAGTATGCCGGGACATGGCGATTTGACCGCTCTTCTTATAATCCCGAATAACTTTATCGTGACGCTCTGGGCACCAACTGCATAGATTCATCCCGAGGTCGTGCGTTTGGTACAAATTGCGGCCGCATGGCAATTTTTTGCCCTGCGGAGTAGTATGCAAGAAAACCCGCGAAAATATTAGCGAGCATAGTTAGGTTTCTGACCCGATAAGCGAATGAAATCGGAATTTTCAGCGATTTTTTTCGGTGCCGCATAAGCGACAAAGAGGTGATTATTCGGGCACAGCAAGTATTCCATGATTATTCGACCATTACCAGTGAGTCAAATACGCACGGTTTCGACCTAATTTCAGACTTTTTTCCACGGTTGGCTATTATGCTCGAGTCGTGCCAGTCTTAGTTCCACATGTTATTATGTCGTTTTTCTTTGAACACCCCATTTTTGCTTGAAATTAATTGTGCTTATAACCGGCGGGGGGTCTGAATCCTGCACACAAATGGCTTTAATTCGTACATTTATATTGCGTTTGGTGATGCTGTTGTTGCTGTTCAAGTGTTTCTCATCCTCATTTTGAGCGTGCTTGCTCGGCACGCCAACCTGATACGATATAGGCTCAAAATCCCTTTTTTTGTGCGACCTATCATGCAAATAACTGATCGAACTGCGCTCGCATTGCAAATGTTTGCCGCATTCGAGAAGTATGCGAGACAACCCGACTCGGTCGAAATAATTGTGAGCCTATTGGGTCAAAGCCTACCAGCCAATCACGCGAAAGAAGCCAATGGAGTCGGGCTTGGCACGCCGTGCGGCAAGTATATCGACCCGGGAGATCATCGTTATAATAGTTCCCGCGTCGTTGGAGCTGTAGAGGTTTGGAGGATCGCTGAACCGGGGACGGGGCCTTATCTCCCCCGTGTGCGACGGAACTGCCCCCCATCGGTTGGTGAGCCTCTATCATCCTCCTACTACTCGTAGGGTCGGGGGCCGCTGTCGAGCTCGAACCAATCAGCGATTCTAGCCAATGGAACTGGGTTCCCACACCGTGGGGGGCGGTGTCGAACCGAGAGAACTCGGTTTTCTTCCCCCGTTTGTCTAATTTTTAGGTATATGGAATGACCCCTGGACCGGGGAAGGGAACGTATCGTCCCCGGGTGGAGCTGGCTCTATAATATACGAACCCCAACCGAATAGAGATCGGCCGGTCGGCGGCATTGGGGATTTCCACACTGTGCGAGGAGGTATCAATCCTGGTGATATATCCGTGTTCGTTCCCGGGTTGTCGGATTTTTTTTTTTTTTTTTTTTTTTTATCCTCCGGCGGATGGGGAAAAATAAAGCTTCAGCTCACCACACTTCCACGTATTTTCATACGCGTCGTGTGTCGATTTAACTCAGTTGCTTTCGCAGCCCAACGCTAGCTGGCGCACCCTTCGGGTCCCATTGTAGGTTTAGCGTAAGCTGTCCCTATCAGTGGTCTTCGTTACAACCCCGGCCGCGCAAGCTGCCGTTGTATACGGGTGCGAGTGTATGTCGACCCGGCCTGTCCCCTGAGGGTCAGTTTCGGTGGAGATAGCCACCCGGAATGTCATCTTTCCGGGTAGTGTGGGACTTGCGCAAGCTCACCCACTAACAAAACCCCTGGCCATGGGAGATGACCTTCCGCCGGACTTGGTCCAGTTACGGTCCCCCCTACCCATTCGGGCGTTGGTCCCCGGGTTGTCGGAGTTGTACATATGTGAATGGATTATGATTCTGGGAATGAACCCTATAGTCCCCAGATGACGGTTACTTTATGTACGGTCTCCGGCCAATGAGCGACCAGCAATTAGACAAAAAGTCCATACCAGGAATTTTATGTTTTAATTTTTGTCTAAAACTCGATCGAGCCTGAAATTCTCAACTACCAAATGCTTTATTCAGTACTATCGCGTACCACTAATATTTGATCGACCAGACGAGAGTGGTCTAAGCAACAAGTAGCAATAATATTATAATAGCATTCGAGGAATTGAATGACGAAGGCAGCGACACCGTGTTTCACGCCTAGAATACCGTCAGCAAGTCTCTCCACGATCAGAACATACACACACAGAGACGCGGTCGGTCTGCGAGAGCCTCGGATCTAGATATTATAAAAAAAAATACACTCTCCAGCTGCTGTGAGATCGATTTTTGTCGAAACTCATCTTTGCGAGCTGCGTGTGATACTCCGATCGCGCGTATTATATTATGGCATCATGCATGTAGTAGCAGAAGCTGGCTCAGTGTGCGCCTGTCAGTTGCTACGTAGAAAACATGCAGCAAACATTTGGCCATCCCTCTGCTGGCCCTGGATGCTTGATTGAGTCGAAACGTCAAGAAACGCACTCGAAACGTCTCTTCGTGGCCAGACTAGAGGGTCAGTCTGCGCGGGCTCGGATTTATCCAATCGAAATATATGTATGAAGCTCGGAATCGGATTCACCAAGAAACGGAGAAACGGAGGAAACGACAGAAGTAGTAAGTAGTCCACTGTTTGTCTATATCAATCTCTTGGCATCACTTTACGTTCTACGCGCGTAGACTATGTGCTGTATGGTAATGGTTTTACTCTCATATCGAATATTGAATCGAACATTAAGTCGAAGCGCTGCCGGCACCCATGCGAAGCCCTTGTAATGCTGTATTATTTTTACATTATTGCCGCTGGCTACGATAGAGGTACTAAGGTATACCAGTACCGTTTTTCGGCTAGATTTTTTCCTGAATGACGGGGCTTCTTAACCCAAAATCGTCCGAATGTTTTCACCATTCTTGTTTTTGGGGTATGTGTTTTTTTTGTATATAATCCTTTATGCCCAGGCCATCACTAGTCTGTCTTATGAATCGGGTTGCCCTTTCAGTTTAATTGTACTCATTTTTTTTTTTTTCCGACTCGGAGGGGAATAGATATCCTGACGCCGACGCCACCCTCGAAAGGCAGAATAGAGCCAGTGCACCCCTACCGTAGCATGTTATATTATAGCTATATTATGGTTATATTATTTTTGTGTCGTTGTTGAGGTATTGTAGTAGTATTGTTATTGTCATGGTTATATTATAGCAATATCATTTTTTGTGTTTTTGTTGGGGTATTGCGGTGTTATTGTCATGTTATAGTTATATTATAGTTTATAGTAATGTTGCGCTATTGTTAGAGTATTGTCGTTTTTGTTGTTGTGTTGTTGCTTTATTGTCACAATATTGCTATTTCGTTTTTGTTTTGCTACCATCCGACAACGTACAGCAGCGTGAGCCCCAACAACTGGACCCTTAAGAAACACCCTGGTACCAGGGTAGACGACATCGTTCACGTTGTTGCTTGTTAGGGTGACCTTGAGGCAGTTAGTTTCGAATGAGCGCTAAAGCATGCTACGACAGAGGTGCACCACTTTTTTTTTTCTGGGGTTTTCTCAGTTTGGGAGATCAAGGCCTCTCTTAAGGCAAAAACTGATTAGGAGAAAAATAACGCTGCTACCGGATGAAAAATCCCATGGCCTAGGTACACGACGAAAATCCATTGCAAGAAAAAAAATGATCTATTATTTTTTTTTTTTCCGACGATTTTGGGTTAAGGAGCCCCGTCATTCCGAAAATATTTCAGACCAAAACTGCTGCCTCTATTGCAGCACGCGTCTGCTGCGATAGAGGTAGTAGCACTTTTTTGGCCATTTTTTTTCCTGAATGGTGGGAGGGAGGCTCCTTAACCCCTTATCCCCCCTATACTAACTTCATGTGATTTTTCCCCAAAAAAGGTTTCAAGCGGTGAAGGCGTTAATCCGCCTTGACCCAAAACTCGCCGGAATGTTGTTCTGTTTTTTTTTTTTTTCGCGGTGGGATTATTTACTCGCCAAGATTTTTGTCTTGCCGGTCGGCCCGGCATACGCTCGCGTTTGATCAAAAACGTGTACAGTGCTTGTGGTGATTAAATGTTGTCTGCCTGTTTTTTTTTTACATTTATGATCGACGGTCGCGGCAGAGGGCGAACGAGCTAGTCGAGAACGGGGTCGACAAGCTGGTCAAGATCAACAGCGGTCTGCTCGACCAGGCACGCCCTCCGCCAGACATGATCCTCCTCCAGCCATGCTATTCCCGACACGAGCTAGCTTTGAAGGTGTGTTTGTTCCTCCTTTGGATCGATTCTTAGACGCGTGGTGCCAAGGGCTGAGCCATCTCACGGTGGAGGACTGATTCTACGACAGCCACCCCCCCAATCCAGCGATTTTCCTTCACGAACGTTTCATGGCAGCTCGACACAAGGAAGGAACGTTTCATGGCTGCTCGACACAAGGAAGGATGCGATGAAAGAAAATAGCTTCATGTGTTTTATTGTTTGCAAAGGGCTATGGAACGATGACGTCGCGGGGGCGCGGGGCACACCGTACTTGGGGAGATACGGTCGGGAGCGTGCTGGTTTCAAAAACGGTGGTTTCGTTAAAGAAAAGTTGGGGGGGGTACCAAAAAACGACTCAGAGGTTGCATTTTTTGGGCGAAACGTTTCTCAACACGTTCCTGACGTTCTGATTGGTCGAGCTCCCCAAGTGTAGAACTACCGGCTAGCATGATAATATTACGCGTGTGTTTGTTTCAGGACTAGCGCGTCGTAGAAGTGCTGGCCAGGTTGCGCGAAAGAACGCCTTTGAAGCCATGCTTCGGGTGATGAGATTTTGAGCTAGCTCCTCACGTCAGGAGCTCAGAAAATTGTTAGAATCTTCCGCACCCCCACCGTGGGATGGCTGAGAAAACCAGAAATATTCGTCCGCCGCCGCCGATTGAAACAAGCTTGCAAAGCTGAGTATCGACTACTACTTAACCGATCGAACTCAACAGCTGACGTACGTACTTCGGAAGTCATTTATCAAGCATCCTGCTGGACGAGTTTCTACAGTCAGCTACATTCTCCGCCCCCCTCCCGCCCCCCCACCCCCCCTGCCTGCCTGCCTGCCTGGTTGGTGAAAACTCGACGAGTTCCGTCCCCGCATATTAGGGATGCGGGTCTAATAGCTATGGTCATACGACTACTGCCATGCACAAACTGAGTACAACCGCCCCGGGCGCGTGCGCGCACGTTTGTGGTATTCTTGGTTTATTTTATTTTCCCACTGCAGTTGTTTCGGGGGAGCTGCATGGATGACGCGCCAGACATTTTCTGCGCAAAACTGACGACGGACGACCAAATTTCAACCGTGAAAAGTGCTGGAGAGGACAAGAATGGCACGCGCGTTAAGACAGAAATGGGGAATGGTGCGGGTACGACAAACAACGCCCAAGGTGGCTTTAGCGTGCCTAACCCTACGAAAAACAACGTCCACGGTGACCTAGACTTGAGGGTGGCGGTGGTGCTTGATGACAGGGGCACGGGCAATGGCTCAAGTGAAATGGAGGTTTGCGAAGGGGAGCTTCCTGAGGGCGACGTGAAAGACCCGGAAGCTATGGAAGGCATTTTCGAGGAGGGGAGTAGTAACGTTGCTGCGCCTGTAAGTCGTACGACAAAAGGGGAGCTTTCTGAGGAGGAACATGTTGGGGTAAGCGACGCCATGGAAGGCATCATTGAGGAGGGCAATGACCTTGCTGCTGCTAAGAATTGCACAAGGAAAGGGGAGCTACCTCAAGGAAAAGTTACGATAACGGAAGCTATAGAAGGCACGGAAGGCATGAACGACGAGGGGAGTAAACCTGCTGCTACTTCTTCAAGTTGTGCCACCAAAGGGGAGCTTTCTGGGGAGGGAGACGTTCGGGCGAGAGATTTGATGGAAGACATCGAGGGGGAGAGCAGTAACAGCGCTGTTCCTCCCGCAAATTGCACAACTCAAGGGGAGCTGCCCAAGGCAAAAATTAGGGTACGGGAGGATATGGAAGGCATTATCGAGGACGGTAGTAGCCCTGCTGCTGTTGCTGCCAAAGGCCGTACAACCAAAGGGGTACCGGTACCACCTCGCTCACGTTCAAATCTTCTTCAGCCGACCGAGGCGGTTCAGGGCGTGCTTGACACCGTAGTTCAGGCGATGCGGACGGCGGTCGAGCACCCTGACACAAACAGGGGGAGAATATCGCGCCCGCTGTTCGATAGCGCACCAGCTCTCCTGAAACTCTGTGAGGTGAGCCAGGCCAGAGTTGTAACGGCATCGCCCGCCGATACAATCGTAGGGAGGCGTTCTAGGTTGTGTCGGGGTCGCCGCTGCAAAATTGTTACTGTCACGGAGCACGTGAGAGCATGTCTTGTATTACTCCTATTAGTCTGCACCACAAATTATAGGACTTTATCTCCAAGCATATTTTCGCCACAACGTGGGTGCTTTTCTGTTCTAAAGGGGTTAACTTTTAACCCTTTTGGGACTTACTTGATTACAGTACAGCGACCAAAACTCGACGATTCATTGCGATGTTTTCAAGTGCCTGCCAGTAGCGCGAGCGCGGAGCCGTACGAGTAGGGCCACGAAGCGCTGCGCCCGTCCAGTACGAGTCTTGTGAATTGTTGTCGTTCGGACACCATGTTACGTCGTCGCTAACCAGCAGTGGCCGAGGCATCCGAAGTCTCAAAGGGGTTAACACCACGTAAACACCAGTATGCCCACGAGTTTCCCATTCAGTAAACCCGGAGCCTGTGCTGAGTCGCCTATAAAAATATGAAAACGCGGTGGGAATTGCAAACTGTAACAGGAAGTATTGATCACCATATGGCTGTATGGTAGGATCAGCATTTTTTATTATAAAAATACAAATACGCTACATACAGTTGTGAGATCGAGGAAATGTCGAAAGCTCATATTTACACCCCGTGTTCGTGACGGGAAGCTTTGGGGAATGACGTCATGCAGTTTTGATATGGTAAGGGCCCCCACGAGGCGGTTGCATAGCATCCCCAGTCCTGTCTCTGGAAGTGGCCACACCAGAACACAGATTAATTAAGTCGAAGCTGTCATTCATTTTGCAAGAAAGTACCCACAAGGTGCGGAAGTCCGCCTGGCAAGGCAATGGTTCTCAGTAGGATGCAGCTCGCCCTTCATTCTACTCGCCGCCGAACACCTCACGACGCTCCGCGTCTGGTGCACGCGATGTCTGCCTGGTCCGTGAGAATCCGAACTGCTCCATCTCGGCATTGTAGGGATGCGAGGGTTTATGGTCTGGCAGACTACGGCTGTGCGTGAAATTAGTACACCCCCCCTATCCACTGCTCCCCCACCCCATCCCAGTTAAAACCCGATATGCTCCGTCCCGGCACAGTAGGGATGCGAGGGTCTAAGGTCATACGACTTCATACGACAACACAGCTATGCGTGAAATTAGCACACACCCCCAACCCCCCGCCGTTGGTCAGCATATCTCAGCCGCAACATGTTTATTATTTTGCTCTCTATCGCCTGCCGTGGCTTAAACAGGAGCGGGGCTTCCAGTTCGACACTCCCGTGAATGCTCGCTACTCGACGGGCATGCTCCTGTACTTCTGCAATCGTCCGGAAAGTCTCCGCTGGGTGTGCTACGTCTGCAGCAAGGCCATCACGAAGGGTGTACGTTTCTGCTGTCACACACACGCCAAGAATATGTGAGAGGGTGTTTTTAATTATCGAAGTGTTCTAATTGCGTCAGTTGTGAATTCGATATACTTTAGGGTCGATACTCACGTTTGCATGCTGCGTGATACTCCGGCCGCTCGTTGATACAGATATATTATCCTTTGGATATGCAAGGATTTCTATGGGTGTTGCCAGGGTGAACATCAACTACAAAATGTTATCAATAATACTGGTAGCTACTATGTATACGTACTTTGTTTTTTTGCGTTTGTGATGCCATGCATACGCCTAAAATGTATTAGTGCGTTTTTCACGCCTCGATACAACTGTTCGAGGGCTTGGTTTGGGTAGGCAGTCGGCGAACCGTTTTACCAGTGGTCAAACAGTTTTTTTGTTTTGCCCTCTAGCACGACGTCACGACGTCAAAGCCCCCACGCCTTGCCCACGACGCCATTAGCCAAGGGATTAGAGGGTAGTACTAAGAGTCCGTTTGACTCCTGGTAAAAAACGTTAACCGATTGCCATACCCAAAAACTAAGCTTTATAGCACCACACGTGGTGCGAGATTCTCCTGTACACGGTATTTGCTGGGGGGAATCTACCACATCAGTTTGCGCTCTACGAACTACCGCCCTTCAACCCATCTGGGGCTTCCGGGGGAAAACGCGACGAACCAACTTGATGGTCACGCCACTGACCACAAGGAGCAACGAGGGAGACGATAGAGGCGCATCCTTTTCTTTCTGAGGCCCCTCTTGACTTGAGGACTTTACGTAAAAAAACGATTCGGAGTAAAACCGAAGTGCAAACCCGATGAACAAAACGAACCCATAGCCTAGATATACAAAACCAAAAAACGAAATCGAAAAACAAGAATGACAGTTCATTCCAACGATTTCCGGGTTTTTTAGGAATGAAAAATGCGCGAAAGAAAACAAAATGCGCGAAAAAGTGCTACCTCTACCGCCAGTATGCATGCTTCCGGGCTGCTGTGGTAGGGGTCGATGTACATGGTGTCCGAACCATAGTGCAAGTCCTTGTACAACTCACGTGCGGTAGGATACTCCTGCTTGTTGTGATGTGTGCTTGCACGGTTCAAGAGCAGTACTTACTTGTTGATTTTTTACGTCTCTTGTGTATGGCCCCTACATCAAGGCTTAAGGCACCCCTGTCCGGGACACGTTCATTTGAAGGAAGATATTCGAGATGTCACCGCACTTGCATCCCTTCTCCTCCCCCGGCCCGTTTCTGCATGCAGCCCCACCCACAGCCTAGTTGCCGTGGTGGTGACTGGACCTCTCTCCGTTGCTTGACACCTGCAAAAATTCTATCCCACACAATTTCCAAGTCATTTTTCCCGAATAACGTGTACCCGATCAGACTAAGAACAACGAGCTTGCACGCGCATGTTTTTTTTTTTCCGGGTCTCGTCAGGTGTCAAGAATGCGCGACGAAGCATTCCAGGGGACGGAAAAACTTGACGTGCTCAGCCGGGTGTGCGACAGGGTTGGTTCCGCGCGATGTTGTCGAAATTGGAATCTCCTCTTCCTCCTCCTCCTCTTCTTCTTCTTCTTCTTCTTCTGCCAAGGTCGAAACGGTGCTATCCGTTGGCGACGCTACCCCCGCAGCAGCAGCCCCACGGCAGACCGGCCGGAGGACGCGGAGCTCAACTTTGTGATCAATTTCGATGACGGTCACTCCGAAGCGTTGGGGTCTTTCCTACCGAAAAAAAAAAAAAAACTGGGATCGTGCCAAAAAATAACTGACTTTTCGCGAATGAGTGCTATTAATATTAGTCAGTATGTCCTGATTTTAGGAAAGTTATGACAATTTGCCGTGAAAAAATGTTGTCAGGATTCGTCACGATAAAACCGAGATTTTTTTCTTAGGAGATAGGCGACGTTTCACTCTTTTAGAAGAAAAAAAAAAACGTGATTGCTTTTCGTCAGGAACTTGTGTTTTTCTTGCGTTTGTTAGGAACGGCCCTTAGCAATAGTAATAGGTACTTTTACGCTACAACGGCTAGTAGCGAATATCGAGGAATGCTGCTGCAGGTAGGTCAGTAAAAAGTGGTACGGCAGCGGTCCCTCTGTAGCGCTAGTTGGTGTGTGGCAGTCGGCAATATCGGCACCATGCCGGCATCCGACACCGCTCTGCTCTGCTCTTACTGCCACCACCATTGATTGGTTGTTCCCATCTATGCCGAGCGGTTTCACAACCAATATTATAGAGGGCAACCGCCGCTTCTCAACCCGCACATTAGGGGGACCTCTACTGCAGGAACTTCGCTGCATCAGATCCGAGTATCAAGGAACTTTGCTGTAGGTCAGTCAGTGTTATACAACGAACCGCTACGGTATAAACTTGCCGTAGAGAGTGCGTCTTGCCGCGAGCTGGCAGATTGAGATGATGGCGTCCGCATCGATTCACTCTCACACTTTCCGTCCTCGGCCAGGGACCGGCCTAATCAAGCTCTTCCTTCTGAGCTGAAGCTCGCATCCGGGCTTGCCTATTAACAGCCATCAGATCGCCTACCTTTCGACTGTCACCAATCGGCCACATACATCACCAACACGAAGTACAGGGCAACCGCGACCCGTCCCCCCGGCACGCAATGCCTGCCTCGTCGGCGAAAACCCAACGTGCTTCCCCTGGCATTGTGGAGGTGCGAGGGTCTACAGTCTGACAGACTAGAACCATTTCACATGACAATGATTACCCCCCCCCGCCCCCCGCCCCATTGTTTGCAAGGAAGACGGATGTAACGTTAGCGTCTCGATTTGCCTCGGTTGTGGCTCGCGATGGCTAGACGTGATACCAAAGCTGTGTGATGCGGTGCTAACCGCGGCGGAGAGGAAGCCCATCTTGCCTCTGCGACGCGGAATTCCCGAAGAGTAGTAATTTGGTGAGCAAGATTCTAGCAGCCAGAAAAATTGTCCATCAATAATTTTCAACACCGAATATTATCAAGAAGGTGTAGCAACGTCAGCCGGTGCCGAACAGTCATACCGACTGAGAGGTTATTCTCGGATCGCCCGCAAAGTTATGTGCAATATATCGCCGATTACGTGCTATGCATGTATGCTGTGTTTCCCTTTTTTCTTTGTTTTGAATTGCTGGTTTGCTGGTACTCGGGTTCCTCGCCCTTTCGGGCTTGCTTTCGCGCATTTTACCACAATGATGTATGGAAGGAGTCTGCCGCCTAATAATTGGGACCACCCTGCTGTGGAATGACTCTGAAGAGAAAGTCAACTATGTGTTAGTTTAGCAATTGGGATGTCATATTTTGGCCGGATGATAAAATGAAGGCGCGTGCCGTAGTGGAGAGGGGAAGAAGAGCCTGCTTACTGCATGACTCCGGGTCTGAGTTGCGCCTAGGGCAGGAGAAAGAGAAAAAAAAAGTGCGAAAACAATCGATGGAATGATCGAGGGCGAAGAGCATTTACAGTTCCTGGTGCTTGGCACAGCACCGGGCAGAATTGAAACGATCGTCGAATTAACAATATGAATACTCAAACGGTACTTATATTCGTCCAGAGTGTATATGTTTCACTTGCGGCCGCTCTGAGGCGCACGCGCGCATGTTCCTCGCCGAGGGATCTGCGTAAAAAAATCATCATCACTATTCATAGGTAGGGAGAAGGAGACAGGAAAAGGGCGAAGATAATAGATGGGATAAACAATAATAAACTAATCAACAACGCGGTGGAGGCGATCTCATCTCCGTCAAGTCATTGCATTACTACGACCGACCGATCAATAAGCCCTGGCCGACAATTGTCTCCGTACCACCATTTGTTTTCCTATGTACGATGGCGAGGGACTGACCTGTACAATAGGGCATAAGTTGGGTATAGGCAATCGGTTAATCTTTTACCTGCGGTAAAAATGACTAATACCCTCTAACGGCAGTTCCTTAACAAATGGCGCCATCGACAGACCATGGGTTTTATGGCCGCGTGGGTTCGAATCTTACCGTTCAGCAATAGTAAAGCTTTTACGACGTTCCTCATTACCGAACTTGAAAAATGTGTTCAATAATCTCCCCGGTATCCCCAGGAAATGGAACTGCGTGGAAAATTATACGTCCGGCCGTACATCCGACCGGCCCGCTATCCCGCTGTTCCAGGGGGGGCGAGTGTAGTAAGTTGTAAGACTTAGTTCGGGTAGGCAATCGGTTAACCTTCCAACAGTGTTCAAACCGACTAATAACTTATTAATAATTGCTCAACACCTGCACAATGTGTGTTTGATCAAGACGCGTGCTATACGATGATTAGAGGTAGCAGCTTTTGGCTGAATACATGTTCTGAACACAATGAAGTCTTCTTAACCCGAATGGAGTCTCCTTAACCCGAATGGAGTCTCCTTAACCCGAATGGAGTCTTCTTAACCCGAATGGAGTCTCCTTAACTCGAATGGAGTCTCCTTATCCAGAATGGAGTCTCCTTAACCCGAATGGAGTCTCCTTAACCCGAATGGAGTCTCCTTAACCCGAATGGAGTCTCCTTAACCCGAATGGAGTCTCCTTAACCCGAATGGAGTCTCCTTAACCCGAATGGAGTCTCCTTAACCCGAATGGAGTCTCCTTAACCCGAATGGGGTCTCCTTAACCCGAATGGAGTCTCCTTAACCCGAATGGAGTCTCCTTAACCCGAATGGAGTCTCCTTAGCCCGAATGGAGTCTCCTTAGCCCGAATGGAGTCTCCTTAACCCGAATGGAGTCTCCTTAACCCGAATGGAGTCTCCTTAACCCGAATGGAGTCTCCTTAACCCGAATGGAGTCTCCTTAACCCGAATGGAGTCTCCTTAACCCGAATGGAGTCTCCTTAACCCGAATGGAGTCTCCTTAACCCGAATGGAGTCTCCTTAGCCCGAATGGAGTCTCCTTAACCCGAATGGAGTCTCCTTAACCCGAATGGAGTCTCCTTAACCCGAATGGAGTCTCCTTAACCCGAATGGAGTCTCCTTAACCCGAATGGAGTCTCCTTAACCCGAATGGCGTCTCCTTAACCCGAATGGAGTCTCCTTAATCCGAATGGGGTCTCCTTAACCCGAATGGAGTCTCCTTAACCCGAATGGGGTCTCCTTAACCCGAATGGAGTCTCCTTCACCCGAATGGAGTCTCCTTGACCCGAATGGAGTCTCCTTAACCCGAATGGAGTCTCCTTAACCCGAATGGGGTCTCCTTAACCCGAATGGAGTCTCCTTAACCCGAATGGAGTCTCCTTAACCCGAATGGAGTCTCCTTAACCCGAATGGAGTCTCCTTAACCCGAATGGAGTCTCCTTAACCCGAATGGAGTCTCCTTAACCCTAATGCGTCAGAATTTCGTTTTTTTTTCATGCATGAGCTTCGCTGTATAAAGCGCCTCTTAACCGCTTCACCCCTTTAGAGCCCCAAAGTCCTTTCTATACTAATTTCAAGTGTTTTTTTTCAAAAGGGTTTCCAGTGGTGAAGGCGCTAAGCGAGCAGCCTTCAGAAAACATATGGTGCACCTTTGAAACGTAGCACGCGTCTCAACACGCTGTTAAGGCATTAGTGGGGTATTAGTCGTTTGACCACTTGCACAAAAGGTTAACCAATATAGCTTACCCAAACTAAGCCTTACAACACTCTCCCCCCCTGAAACGGCGGGATAGCAGGTCGGCCGGATATACGGGCGGATCTGTCAATATCCAAGGGGTTTCATTTCCTGGGGACTCTGGGGAGAGTATTTTTCAAGTTCGACGTGGGGAAAGTCTGAAAAAGTGTATTATTGTGGATGGTGGAATTTGAACCCACGAACGAACCAAAAAACCCATGGTCCTGCCGACGACACCATTTGTTAAGGCATTAGTGGGGTATTCGTCCGTTTGACCACTTGCACAAAAGGTTAACCAATAGCTTACCCAAACTAAGCCTCCTAACAACGCAATAATCTCCAGACTAAAAGACTGGAATCTCCCAGGCCAACAAGAATTTCGTGTTCGCATCGAAGCACATCGAAAGTTTAATACAAGTCATTTTTAGTGATTTCCGAGGAGGATCCAGGCTGTGGCTATTTTTCGTATGTGTTTGTACGTAATATGTGTACGCTCGCGCTGTCCGAGCTAAATTGTTCTCCCCTGCAGTGCATAACGAGTTTTCAAAGCAGCGAAAAGGAAAACATAATATATAGTCTATGTACATATATATGTGTACTGTTGTGCTTGTTTGCGTGCTGTGTGCTCGGGCACAGCGCGTAAAAAGGATGCTGCTCGAAACGGTGGGCAGAGCGCTCTGTCTGCTGTGGCGCTCAGGCGTTGACATACTTTCAACGGAGACGTATCGTCAGAAACCCGAACCTTTGGGTAGTGCACAACAGTCATGAAAACAAACTTTGGGTGATCGTACGCACATGTGTAGTAGTACCTGGTACTGCGCACCTTGTAAAACTACATATAAAAACATGGACAGCACCGCAGCCCGCCATAGTTCCCAGTGCTCCACCCCCGGAATGGATCGCACTGCTTTGGAAAAAAGACATTTTTAACCAGCTAGCTGTCTCCAATTGTTGTGCGTTTAGGACTACTGCGAATAGCACACAGAAATGTATACCAGGTCGGGTTGCGCGAACGAATGTCTTCGAAGTCATGTTTTTGTGGTGAGAGTTTGAGCTCCTCGTGTTAGGAGCTCAGAAAATTCTTAGAACATCTGCTACGCCCCTAGCGTCGGATGATTCAGAAACAGAGATACCGGGTAGTACATGGACCCAATGGATAAACACCTGGCAGTAGGAGGTACCTGTGGTAGAATGGTAGGTCGTACGCTACTCTACTATCTGTAGGTACGTTTATTTACGTCTGACACATCAGCCGGCGCGAACTAGTAGGGCCGTTACCGTTTTTTCGGAGTTGTCGTACTACCTCAAAACAAGGCGACAACCGCCATATTGAATAGAACATTGATTGGGTTTTTCACCAGTGGGTGCGCTGCAGGCATACGCACGTTCAGTAACGAATGGGATGGGCGTGCATGGAACCCCCTCTGACCTACCACTACCTACCACGAGTAGACCTATACCGCAACAGGTATTATGTCGCGAAAAGGCACAATTCGACGTGAGCCGACACACGAAGGATCGGATTGCTGCCCTCACAAGGTGAACACTGTAGCGGTGGGGGGAAGGGGGCGGGGGTGTCATAAGCCCCCGGTCTGGGCGACGACGAAAGAAGGGCGAGGATTTGAGCCCCTTCCTTACGGTTGGAACTGAACACAAGAAAAAGATCGCCCAACAATTCGCGTCCCCTCCCACCCAACATTGAACTATCCAACATAAAAATATGGAAACCCCACTTTTTCAAATATCGACATCCTGCTCTTCTGCTGGCCTGCTCCTTGGCCTTGCTCGTTCTGGTGTGCAAGGTACACCGAGTAGGGGAGATTGACCTGACAACCAGTACCTCTGAGAAGAGACGGTTATTGATGGCGGACGATAGCCAGGTGTCGCAACCGCCGCCGCCGCCCGGAGTGCCGCCACCACCGCCAACACCACCCGAGGCCAAGTCGGAAGCTTCTGATCTTGACTACGTGACTCGGAGAGAGATTGGCAGAGAAGCAGTGTGGTCTCTCTCGTCTGCCAAGCCGGGCAATGGAGTGGATCAGCTCAGGGACGACAGCATCGAGACTTACTGGCAGTCAGGTAAGAGTGAGGGCATGACGTGTGTGATAGCGTGCCCCATGGCTCTAGTCCAGAGAGGGTGCAGTGCAGTGTGCAATCTGGATGGATGCATGCACACGTTGTTGCACCTTGTGTTGTATTTTCGTGTTTTCATGCTTTATCCTAGATGTTATTTCTAGATTCATTGTGTAGGCAGGCGGCTACGACGTCGTTAACACGCATACTTCGATGTAGCTACAGGCCTGTCTCCATCGCGTACGTACGGAAGACAAGTGAGCTGTAAGATCGAGGATTTCGTCGAACCGCATCTTTGCATGCTGCGTGCGATACTCCGATCGTGTGTGCGACGGGGTGTGTGTGTCCTTATGAAGAATAAATCATAGGTCGACGACTCCCCTTGGTGCTACGAGGTACCGCCGCTCCGGACATTTTTTTTTGTGTTTTTGTTGCTGTTTTTCGAGTATAAAAAACTGTAAAGCAGTTGAGTTGATTGATACCAGGTAGATTACATCGCTTCGTCTTGAATGTCATGTCTGTACTGCGAGTGGGGGATCCGTGGTTGGTTGGTGTTGGGAAGCGTGCCTCTCAAGGGTGCCGGTGTCGTTATTAGTCTCTCCTCATGGCTCGCTGGCTAGGCTCGAAGCTTAGTCGATGCAATATTTCCCTAAATAGAAATGCTAAAAGACAGACATAACTGGGCTAGGCAGGGTGGGGCATGGTAGGTAGGGTAGTGCAGGGTAGTGAGATGAGGGGCGTCCTGCTTGTCCCATCATCGTCACCTACATTATCTCCTATCTATGATGGTCTTGACGTGAATGTGGCATATAATATAATATATAATATCACGTGGATTCACCTCAACTATGACATGGTTTCACGTCGATTCTATAAAGTATCATTCTACGGAGAGCACTCCATTACACTTGAGTAACACAGCGTATCATACGAGTAAGCAGCTCAGCAACGGCGGCGGCGGCAGAGTTAGCCGCAGTGCCGCCGCTTCTATCCCACAGCAGCAAGCAGAAGTGCACTTAGCTTGCGGTAGCAGCAGCAGCTTCCATTTTTGCTATTTTCAATTTTGGCACCGGCTATAGAGTTCTTCTCGTCGTGTTGTTGCTGCTGCACTCATGCACAGCCTTTGCGAGCCACCGCGCCGGGGCGCTCCGCTCCGAGCGCGCCGGGGCCCCGACATATAGACCGCGCAACCTCACACCGCACCGCTGCCGCTACCACCGCTGCTGCTGCTGCTGCTGGCGGGATGCCGCTGCTACCGCAGTGTTGTGGGATTGAAATAGTACACGAACTGCCATGCTGATGTGCTGCACAAACGAGAACCACTAGTAGTTTCGGAACGACGCATCCTCCACAACACCAAATGGGCGCAGAGCGTACCGCCAGCGGGAGCGCACCACAACAGCGGCCCGCCGGCGGCTCAATGGCGCAATTCAACGCTGCTCGCCCGCGTCATACTCTAGCTACACCTCTCGAGCTTTTGTGCTCCCAGCGGTTGTCGGGTTGTGTACAGCAAGCAGCACAAGTGGTGCGTGCGGGGCATGGAACTGCTCCGTGATTAAAAGCCAATAACGATTTTTATATTATATGTGACCTAAACCTCTTGAAAACCCTTCCCCCCCCCCCCCCCCCCCCCCCCCCCCCCGCCTTTTTTTTTTTCTTTTCCCTCGCTTTCTCTTACTTAAACGCCCCACCTACTATCGAAATCCGCCAGAGTAATAAACACTTCCACGCCCTGGATATCGCCTCGTCATCGTTTCAGAGCCATCCATGCCGCTGCTGCAATTCCCACCCACCCCCGCCCCCAACGCCCCCTCCTTCCCCACCACCCGCACCATCGCCTAGACCTAGCACGACGCGTATAGCAAACCCCTACATCTATGCGACC
Source organism: Undaria pinnatifida (assembly GCA_012845835.1). Lineage (NCBI taxonomy): Eukaryota > Phaeophyceae > Laminariales > Alariaceae > Undaria > Undaria pinnatifida. The sequence continues at coordinate 7,277,401 of JABAKD010000012.1, read as the reverse complement.
TAAAGCCCTTCCCCCCCGCCCCCGCCCCCCCCCGCCACATCCCCCCCCCCTCCCCCACAAGCAATATTTATAGTTTCCACGCACAAATTGACCTGCCCCACCCGTCCCCTCCCCCCCCTCCCCCCCCTCCCCCCCTCCCGCCCCCCTTTTGATCAAAATCAGGCCCCCACGTCCTTCAAAACTCCGCCCTCCTCTCACCGGATATTCGACTTACAGGATTCACTTGATAAACTGATGCATTTCCTTCCACAGCTGTCAGATTTTGTCCCCCTCAGAAACGGGTTTTATAGTTTCCGCGCACAGACTGCCTAACATCACCCTGTTGACCCTGATAGCTACACTGTAGTTGCAAGGGGAGTCGCCGACCTATATCCTTAATGAGGACACACAACCCGTAATGCGCGCGATCGGAGTATCACACATAGCTTGCAAAGATGAGTTTCGACAAAATATTCGATCTCACAGCTGGAGTGTATTCTTATTTTTATAATAAAATAATACGGAGAGCAAACATGTACCGTACGATTCATCCAATTCCTACCTTCACCAGAGTACTTTTTTGCCCTCTTTTCTACAACTTGCCGCAAAATCCTTCCTTGGGTGTTTTTTTTGGGGCAATGAAAGTAACAGCAGAGCGTTTTCGCAGTCTAATTTTTTTTTTTGGCAGAATCTATACTATTTCTAGTATACACAAGATTTCTCTTCGCAGTCGCGTTATAATAACAGGAGTGATGTAAGGTAGAAGAAGGCCGAAATCAACCTGACTGAATGCTCGCTTACCTGGTATCTATGCGTTTCGTATCTGGTTCGTATAGGAGGCGGTTAACATTGTAGCGCTGGGTACTTGTGCTAATAGTTAATAGTGGTGGTCTCACAGAAAAAAAAAGGAGTAGAAGCACTGGCGGAGAGCTATAAAAAACATTAGAAGTATGATAGCACAGCACTTTTGCTTTGTTGTTGTTCCAGGCAGACCACAGCAGCAGCAGCAGCCGCAGCAAGCTTCAGCGGCAGCAAAACTAAAGTGCGGAAAAGGTGAAGAGCTACGACACTCAGCGCGTTTTCGTCAACTGAGCGGGAACGTAAATAGCTATGATATCATGAGCGTACAGCTACAGCAGCAATAAAAGCAGCTGCAGCCTGCGGAGAATAGTAAGTGTATGTGATGAGAGCCAAAAAGAAAGAAAAAAATGTGGGTGCTCTACCGCAAATATTACACATTGACAAATAATAATACATTCTTACCGTGGTGGTCCCTCTATAGTTCCGGTATATGCAATGTAGAGGGAAACACCGGCACTATGCGGCAACCGGCACTACTCAGCATACTGCCACTGCTGGTTGTTCCCATTTGTGCCAAATGATATCACTGGCACTATAGCGGGCAACCGGCACTACCCAACCGGCACTATACAGAGACCTCTACTGTGCTCGCATCATACATACAGATAAGAGCACGAGTATGGCCGTAAACACCATCACAAAACACATACACAAACAACAGGGCAGCACTCTGTTAGATGCTTTAAAAGAGCAGAGCAACAGCAGAAACAGCAGTAGGCAAGCAGAGCAAAGCAGGAGGACCTTTCCCATTTCCCTGTATTATGTGGCTTCATGTGCTGCTGTATTGACTTGTCCACATCATGTCGAGTTTCGAAATATTTATAGTACACACGCAGTGCCGACTGAATGCAGGGGAATGGTACAATGCGTGCATTCGTTTGCTGTCATTACTGGCGAAGCACGGGCTATTCATAGTCGTTCCGTGCACACGTCACCTCAGATGCTGACGCTAGAAGGCCGCCTCCTGCCGGCTAGTCGTGATGGGCATGGCCGCCTGCTGTTCGCTTCTGGCTCTAAAGGCCAGCCTGCTCGGATTAGGCGTAACGGCCGCTCTACATGAAAATTAGTTGTATTTATATTCTAGCAGCAGGAAACACGCCTTATGGAAAGCGACACACCTGCTGAACCAAACCTGCTCCCCCTTCGCAGTCGATTTTTGACGAACGCTTACATTGACGGCGGTACGTTTTGTACTACAGTGGTGGTCGTGTGGTCGTACTTAATAAGGCGAGCACGGCCTTAAGGCGACCTACAATGGCTTGGCACGACTAGATGCTTAAACAAGGCGCGTCGCCGAATGTAGGTACAGCACCTATGTAGGGTGAGTCGCCCTGTATAGTTACCATTACTAGTACTTATATATGGCGGGTGGCCGCCTTGGTCAGACGACTCCGACACAGAATGCTGCCAGCTCACTCCGACGCATTCTTCAACCCGAACTATGCCTCAGAGACTATCGCTGTAAATATCACACTGCCGTCTATTGGTCAACGTAAAAGACGTGCGAGTTCTCGCGGCATCGATGTTGGTTAACGTCGAACTTCGTCGACAATGCCAACCACTGGCTTAATACCGACCGATGCCAGCCTCTAACGGACCCCCGCGTTCCTTACAGAATGAGCGCCGCAATGTAGTTCTACGGGTTAGGGGCTGCAGAATGACCAACATTCAGGCATATATTTGCGGGATGCAAAACACAACACGGCATGCGTTTTAGTGATGTGCTGGTGGTTCAAATATGGTCGGGCTGAACGTAATTTTTCTTGAAACACCGACTGCGAAGGTGAAGAGTGTTTGGTTCAGGAGGTGTGCCGTTTTCCCTGAGACGCATTTTATTGGCCTGTAATTGTACTTGAAATTGTGTATGCTGCTGCGCGCATTTTTTTTTTTTGGTTTAAACGAAAAAAAAAAAACGAGTACAAAACATATAGTTACAGTGTGGCCAGCGCTGCCTAATCGTTACCAGAGAGTCATTATACGATAGCGCCGACGTCAAGTACCGCCGTTGACAGCAACAGCCCCACGGAGCTTCGAATACCTGTACACCTGTATCATAGAAACAACCACAGCAACCAGCAGCGGCAGCAGACTGCTGCTGTGCGCTGTGTCCAGCAAACTGTGATACTGCTGTGCTAACAAAGTGCGCCATGCATGGGGATGGGGACAATGATGTTCTTACCTATTACTTTTGTCTTCATTCTTTAGGACTGCAAAAGAAAAACGTGTCGAAAGAAAATGGCGTTATGGGGCCGGCCACACGAAAAGCCGGGGGCGCCGGGGTAGCGTTTGTGTGTCCGAAGTGCGACGTAGGAACATGTACGACACGCACTCTTGCGCTGCAAGGGGATACTTGAACAGTTGCGCTCGTTTCCTAGACGCCTGATAAGACCGCACTTTTTACCATAATTTTCTTGGTGACCGTATGATACCTGTGTCCCAAACTGGTTAGTACGTTAATTCAGCAGCTACGTGTTGCCCTCTTGCATTGTAACTCTACAGCAGTGATCTTGCGACCCTACCTCTGCCGCTGTACCAACTGCTGGTCCCATAATATATAGGGCCCCAAGGTGGTGGTGATCCGTATTCCCAGCGTAAGCCGAGCCAGCGACGCCGCAGAAAATGCCCCCCGAATCTGCCAAACTTCTAACCTCTCTCGTACCTTTCCGGTGGGGCAACAGAGAAAAAATAGGCCCGCGCGCAAGGAGTGCTACTGACTGCTGCTGCATGATTCGGGGAGTGACGGTCACGCCTACGTAGGCGAAGAGTAGTTGACGACGTCCAGGGCCTTTGAGAGCCATCCCCGGAATTCGGTCCGTTCGTTTCGGGTTGGGCTGTTAGGGCTAGGGACAGGGCATCAACCATCAACTGCTGTATTGGCATAGGCATACGTATCGTCGTCAGAGTCGACTTCAAGAATACCGGTTACATTGCCACGCTGGCGTTTGTCGGCCAAGCCGGGGGCGCCTGCACTCTCGCTATGTCGATACTGGTGGTCTGGCCGCATACTGTGGTAACTCGTACCCTTGTCGCACACGCCCGCCCGTTGTTCACGTTCTCTTGTCGTTTTGTTTGCGCCACCGTTTTACATGTTGTAACATGGTGCGCGCGTTCTCTTGCCGTTTTGCAGTTTGTTTGCCGTTTTGCCGTTTGTTTGCCGTTTGTTTGTTTGCCGTTTTGCGGCGTGCTGCTCGCGTTTTGGTGCCGCTTGTGCCGTTTTGTGGCATGCTGTTCGCGTTATCTTGACATTTGTGTGTGCCTTTTTTTTGTCGTGTTTGTGACGTGCTGCTTGTCGGGCTACTGGCGTGCACCAGACGGCGGGCAACCGCATCTAATCAACATCCAGTTTCACAAAAAGATGACCGTGGTGGAGATGGCGTTTTATCTTGACTTCACGCTCGATGAGGCAAGTTGATTTTTTGTTCGTCGTATAAACACTGTACTTCAGCGCCAACCGCATGCGTTGCCGTGCTGTTCCCCAGTGTCCTGCTTAATTGCTCCGTCGTACCAGGCACCAGGTATAATGCATACCACTCTGTCTGGGAATTTGACGCATTTTCAGCTGGAAACCCGTTTTTGGGAAATATCACTTGGAATTAGTATGGGGAGGGGTTTTAGGGGGCTCAAGGGATTAAGGGTCATTTAATGTCCACACTTAGGTATTAAGACAGTGGACGGTAATTGTCGCTAATAACTCGCGCAGCAGGATATTTGCAACTGTAGGCAACATGCGTGGGTTGGTAGTGGGCGGACGACCCTGGAAACTGGAAAGGAATCCCTACATTGTGACGCGGTCAAAGTAAGGAACTCCCATTCGCTCGTCCGTACTCAAGCTATCCTTACTTTTCCGAACAGAGGGGTGTGTAGGATAGTCCTCGGCCTAGGAGGATGCTGCAGTATCCGAAACATATTGGATTGCGAACAGCCCTGGATAACGGATAACGCCTCCTCTGGGATCACAACAACAGCCGTCAGCGTATCTCTTCGTGTTGGTCAAAACGAACGGACAAACCGACGCCACATTCACACGCGCAGAATCAGCCTTTACTCTAGTTTAGGAGTTGTTTTATTTCACACCCTGCCTGGTATTGGCTGACTCCTTTTGTTCTCTCTTGTTTTTTTATTGTTGTTTTGTGTCTCGTGCCAGAGCTACACGCCAAAGAAGCTTTCGATCCGAGCGGGCAGCAGCTTCCACGACCTCGTCGAGGTTACGGTAAGTCCGGATTTTCGCTCTTGGCTCTATTAGCCAGACCACAAGTTTAGCTTTTGTCCTAGCGGACGTACGACTTGTTACATGCTGGTATGTTGTTGGCGTCGAGTCGAGTTTTGCGACTAGGCAAAAGGCCGCGCTTCACTGTCGCCGCTGCTGTTGCTCTACCTGGTATAGACTAGAGCATGAACAATGGTGATCGCTTCCCCCCGCCCCATCAGTTGCTTCTTCTTGGTAACTTTTGTTTTCTCTTTCGTAGTCTTTTACTTTCCATGTGCTGGGCAAGCCGTGGTCTCAGGTGTCGTCTCTTCCCCCCGGTATGTGCCTTCACTTTGGCTGCGCAGAAGGGTCAGTGTTCCCATTTCTCGTCGAATTGCGTTGAAGGTTGTCCACAGCAGCCAATGCCCGTTCCAAGCATGCCTGTTAAAACCCCGCCGCCCCGCCTAGGCTCATACCTGGTACCGGTATCCATGATGCTTGCACCTATTTTGTCTTTCTTGGATGTTTTAAGGTCGTGAAAGTAAGCGTACTTGGGCTTTGTTTCAAGCACAACGGGCATAATCAGGGAATAACATGATACACATTTTATTAATGTTCCTTATCCAGCAAAACGCCGTAAAAATTAGGGGAAAAAAGCCGCCTCATTTTTTAAGCCAGGAGGGGGTAGGGCCAAGAGAAGAGGTAGATAAATCTTTCATTCATTCGAAGTTTTCGGTTGTTGGATACAACCGTTTGCGCTTTATTTTTATATAGTCTCAATTTTGTGTCATCTCATCATGTTTTCGGTTATTTGTCACTCGCGCTGCACAATGTCGGATGGAAAACTAAATAATACCAGGTGCGATCAGCCTACCGTCGCCTCTCCCCGTCTTTTTTCTTCTTTTGAATCGTCGCTTCTATTCTCCAGCTCAACCCGCAAGACGCTTTACCCCCAGCAAGGTTCTGGATAAGCAATAGTCACAGGTGTCTTCCCTTCTCCCCCACCGGGTACATGCCTCCATTTTTATCGCGCATAGGGTTCAGCATTCCCTTTTTTCATCTGTGTATGCTCGTCGATTTACTTGATCTTTTACCGTGTCCTAGGTGAAGGAGTTGCACGAGCCGGTTGGATGGATGCGGGTGCAATTGTCTGCCCCCGTGGCCGGCTCGGCAGGGGTGGTGGTGGCAGCCGATTCTGATGGTGGGCCCCAGGGTCCGGTCCTTCGCGCGCACTTTGTACAGATATGTGTCGTGGCCATGCACCAGAACGGCCGAGATACGCACATCAGACAGGTGCGGCTATCAAAGCGTGCTGTGCGTGTGTCGCGCATTTCCTTCTGTTGCCGTGCGGACCCACCCCCTACTCCACCAGCCCGGGCTGGTTCGTGTGGCCCACGGTGTATTCGTCGTGTTTTTTCGACATTATGTTGAGGCGTTTTTCTTAAGGAGTTAGTGGGGTTGGGATCGCCAGATTTCCATCCACGACACGCGATGCGGAACGCGCCGGCAAGAAGAAAACGCTGGTTTGATGCATTCTCATAAAATGTTCCCTTTTGGTATCGGGCACTATCCAGGCCACCAGCTATGCTGCAATGTTCGGCGCACAACAGCCGTACGAGGCAGCAAAGCAGTATCGGTCGTGATTTCGCTGCCGTCGAGTGTACTGTAGATGTTTCCGGCTGTGCTGTAGTCTGCGGGAGCTCGGTCGTCAATTCCCGTTCAGCTCCTCTTCGACGAGATATCTGTACCGTACGCTGAATGTCCTGTTGTGAGTTCAGTCACAAGGAAAAACACCCAACTAGTTGTTCGCCCCCTTTTTTGCGCGGTTTTGTTACATCCCGTTTGATTTCCACGCTTTGTTAGCGCATTTTTATTTCCACGCTTGATTTCGCCCCCTTTTGTTTTCACGTGGTATTAAGTGTAGGTCTTCGCCCCGAGACTGACACTGGCATCTTCACAGCACGATCCGTCGATGTTAGAGTTTGTCTTATGCTACTCCGATCCTAGCGCTTTCCTCTTTTTTAGTTATAGCTCCTGTTCGTTTCGATACCGTAGGCGTGTACTGTACATGCCCTGCTGAGAGCTCCGCCACAAAAGCTGACGGCTGTTTTTCCCCGTTTATTGTTGTGTTTTTTGTTGCAGGTGAAGGTCTTCGGCCCGAGACTGGCGTCTGCGCAGCACGATCCGTCGCTGGTAGAGTTTATATCCCCGGAGTTCGAACACTTTCAGTGCATCCGATAGCCTATACCCGTCCGATAGCCTAGAGGCGTGGCCGGGGAAGGGAAGAGGGCTCGTGCTATGTTATTGTACTATTTCATTATACTATAGGGGTTGCACTCTTTGGTCAACATTTCCGACTGATGGGATTTTTTCGTCTGAATCATCTAACGTGCGATAGACTAAGCTGCAAACTCGTATGGGCTGGTCGGTGGCGCTTGAGCGGTGGCTAATTGTTTTTTCTTCAGTTTTTTACAAGAGTTTTGTCCTCCCCCCTTTCAACTTAAGACACCCCACCCCCAGGGCATTCGAGGCCAACCACACCCCGAAGGAGAACCTTGTAAGGACCCCATATCGTCAGTGTTTTTTTTACACTATTAATATGAATAGTTTTGGTTGCAATGCCTAATAGTACCTGCAGTAGGCCATGGGGTTGTTCATCCGGGTTTCACCTTCTTTTTTTTTCTCGAAGTCGTGTTTTTGGGTAGAGGTTAGGCGTGCCTCAAAGTTAGGAGCGTAATAAATAACGCTAAATTTATCGAACTCACAGCTGACGTGTTAAAAACTTTTTTTTTTCAAGCTATTTGGTGCACCTTTCCCCCAGCATGCGTCATTAACAGGTTATCAATAGGGGAGCATTGGTTGTTGCTCCCGTGAAGCAATTGCGGTGTAGCGTATTTGACAGCAGTGTGTACCAGGTAAGTAACACACGCCCCCTTGAGATTAATTCGAGGGCCAATTTCCTCCAACAGTAGGGGGGGCACATGCTACTAATAGTACCAATAGTACTATTAGTACGGTAGAGGTGTACCGCTTTTTTTTTAGGTCCCTCAATTTGGGAGCTCAAGACCTCTCCCAAAAACTGATCTGGAGAAAAATCAAAACTGCTACCGGATGTAAAATCCCCATGGCCTAGGTGCACGATGAGAATCATGCAAAAAATATGGCCTGGTTCCGACGATTTTGGGTTAAGGAGCCCCGACGTTAAGAAAACATTTTCAGACGAAAAGTGATACCTCTACGTAGCACGCTACGAGGGTGGTGGCTTGAGGATCTCTATACCTCACCCAAAATACTGATTTTGAATAGAAAAATTGAAAGTGCAACCCGATAAACGGACAGACCCATGGGCCCCATGGCCTACTATAGGCTAGCCGGTCGCCCCGGTGGCGTATCAGGTTATCCTCGAGCCTGGTATAGGTCAGTTTCGTGAGTTCGAGCCCCGCCGAGTGCATACTCGTATAAAATCGTTGGGACTTTTTCTTGTGCACAAATTGACTTGCGGAAAGCGCGAGAGCGTGAGTTAGCAACAACACTCGATGAAAAATCGACGAGCAGTGGGATTGCTGAACCCTATGCGCGATAAAAATTGAAGGCAAGAAGCGGGGAGGAGAAGGGATGACACCTGTGACCACGGCTTGTCCAGAAGCTGGAAAGTAAAAGTGTGCGAAAAAAAAAAATAGGCACACAAGAATTTTGTTTGCCAAAAAACATGTCGGCTTGGGAAAGATCTCATCAAGAATCAAGACCTTTTCCGTGGATGCATCGCTCGCTCCTCGGTGTTTGCGTCCTCCCCTTTCGTCGAGCATATCAGCGTACAGCGTAGCAATTCGACGTAAGAGGGCGCTCTTGCTATATTGGGTGTTTATACGGATACAATAAAGGCATGGCCGAGGAAGGGGAGGGAAGGGAATGGAAGGCGTGCTACGACAGGTCACACATGCTACTACTAGTACCAATAGTACTAATATTATGGTAAAGGTGCACTGGCTCTTTTTTGGCCTTCTGAGGGTGGTGGCTTGATAAAATACTTGACACCTCGCCCAAAAAGCTGATTTCGATTGTTTTTTAAAGCTGAAAGCGCAACTCGATGAACGGAATCAATCGTGGCCTAGGGTACGACATCGTTAATGCTGAATACTGCAAAATAAGAACGAACGGTACATTCTAACGATAAGGCGCCCCCCTTTCAGAAAAATGTTTAGCCAAAAAGGGCTACCTCCGTCATAGCACGCATCGTCAGGTGTACTGCTCTACAAACCGCACTCTCTGACTGGTCGGGCTGCCCACTTGAAGAGAGAGTCATTCCACGGTATCATAGAGGTTGAACTTTTCGTGCCAAATTTTTCTCGACACGTTTTTGTGACGTTCTGATTGGTTGAGCCTTTGCTCAACGTGTAGAACTCTCGGTTAGGCCAACGCTGCGCGGTATTTGTAGTATTACAGGATTACTACTAATAGTATCATTTTCTATACCGTTAGGCCACTCGAGCGCCAGGCTCAGTACCCAACTCAAAAAGGACATTATTAAAAATGATTGAAGTGCTTCATTGGCGCAGGGTAGCAGCGTAGCAAACAATTGATGGCGGTACATCATATGCCTGGTAGTAGGTAGCCACGCGCGCGCGAGCGACCTTGAGCTGCTGAAAAAAACGACCCACGCCCCGCCCCTACCCTTTTCAGCGGCTCAAAGCCACTAGCAGCGCGAAAACCTCGTTGCTTGGGGCCTGTCGTTTTCCCGACATAGCACCGCCATGGCGTTGTTTAACATTGCATCAACAAAACGTTGTTTTGGCCGTTTTGGAGCGACGTACGGAGCTACTCGCGCGACTGGCCTATACACGCTACCTACTAGTGAAAAGGAAGACACGGCACTACATACCGTAGCCTCGGATATCCTCACGAGTGATGGTGAGACTCGTGCTACCATAGGCAAAGATGTTAGGAGACGGCTCTTTCAGCCCTTGACTGACGCCAGTGACGGCAATCTTCCAATGATTAACGTTGACGCCAAACTACCAAGTTTTAGTGTGTGACACTCTTGTTTTTGCACCCTTGACCGCCGAACGCTTTTCCTTGACTGACCCGTCTCCTGACATCTCTGACGATACGGGTAGCACTTCTTGGCCGCAATATCCCTTGCCGACGGGGCTCCCCAACGGCAGAACCACCCAAGATTGGTTAGACCACAATTTTGTGTTTTACAATGTGAGCTCATTCATTCGCTGTCCAGCCTTCCCCTTCGGAATGCCGTCGGATTGAATCCCCGGGGGTGTCGCAATTTCAACAGGGGGGGGGCGGGGGGGGGGGGGACCCGTGAAAACTGCGCAAAAAACACCGACTGTCAACAGTCCACAAACGAGTTTACCAGTTTAGCCTACAAGTTTGCCCTTTGGGATGTGGTTGGCTCGCAACCCCGGGGGGTGTCGCCAGTATTAAAAACTCTTGAAAACTACGCCAACATTGAGGCGCGGGTAATCGGCAAGAATCACCGACCAGCCCAAACAAGTTTATAGTTTACTACCTGGTAGTAGTCTATATCTAGCCCACAGGCTTGTTCACATGTTTGCGCCATTGTAGCTACCATTTCCATGTCCAGTATTTCTCAAAGTCAGTTGTTGGGGTAGATATACTACTAATATCGAGTGAGGAGCAAATAACTAGGTGCGCCAGTGCCGTAGCAGGTGCGCCATATAATACCTGGTATGTCATCATGATAATCACATCACAGCATGGCAAGGCCACGGCGTCCAGCTCGTAGCATACCACTAACCTCGACGCATGCAGTGGTGTCCATTTGGCAACGATATTTTTGTTTTCTTACATTTCGCGAGTGTAGCACTCTCTCATATTTTTATTTTTATGTTTAGCTCAACCCTTCTATATCTTCGCACTGTTCCTTTCTCCTTCTCCCTCACCAGACGTAACTCAGACCCGGGGTCACTTAAGCAGTCTTTCGTCCCCCCTCCACACTACGGCACGTGCCTTCACTTCTATCGCCAAAATATTCCAGCAATTTCTTTCTCGTCGGCTCGCATCGAATTGTAACCTACGCTTCTGCGAAACCTACAAAAAACGCCAGGAAAAAAAAAAAAAAAACTTAAATAAGAGAAAACACTAAGTTTACTCTTGCACCTTGAAAACATTAAAAAGTATGTCTTGTCAGCACGAGTCAAACATACCAGCTTTACCGCATAAACCTCGCAAAAATCCCGGAACAGCGCGTGGGAAAAAAATCATCGCATGGTATATACTAGGTACGAGCAATTGCGAATATAATAGAGACCGATTTCGAATTTTGTCTCCAGCGTCCGCCGATCCCCAGCGCAGACAAGTTGACGACAGTAACAAGAATATCCTGCAAGCGCGAGTTCCTAGCGACAGCTACACTATCTTAGTGCAGTCAGTCCACAGCTATTACGGAGGACCATTGTAATTTTAACCAACGATGTTTACCAAAACCTATGTGTTCCCTGTTTGTTTGCTATTATAACCTATTTAGTCCTGGTTTCTATGGTCCCCCGCGAATAGCTGGGCAACGCTGACCTCTGCTGCACCAGCCATCGCAACAAAGCTTGGATAATCGGCTGGACAGCAAGAGAAGGTTCGTGCTAAAAAGAAGTCCAAGCTTGCGCAACCAGCGGGACGAATTACGTGCCCGAAAGAAAAAAGCGTGCACGTGCTTTGCATGGCCTGTGGGAGTCTTGCCAGCGCGCCATAATTCAAGTTGAGGAAGTTGAGGCACGCGCCGGCACCTCCCCCAGACCTGTTTTCCCTATACTCCCCCCTCTCGTTGTCATCCGCGACAAGAAAACAAGCACACAGTCCCTAAGTCCGCCTCAAAAGTAGTCCTTGGGGTGCAACTCACTTTTCATGTAAGTCGCAGAACACGTCACGGCACTTAGCGCTCGGCGCAAGAAATTTCTGTCTGGACGGCGAAAATCTGATGTTCTCCGTCGCCGCTTTATAGAGGTACAGCGGTCTACAGTCTATAGGCTACGACCATGCGTGATTAAGAGTACATCTCTCCGGCCGTAAGCCCATGCTAGCCAAGCTGACGCGACCAACAAAAAAAAGGGTACTACAAAGAAAACGGCCTGTAACCGTAAAACCACACAAGCGCAGCCGACACGACTAGCCCCCCCAAAGCAAACTGGGGACTTCCCCCCCTATCATCCACCGCCAGAATAGCCTGGTACACCGCCTGATTAGCTATCAAAATCGCGCCCACAAACGCCGCCTGGCGTAGAACTCCCTTCTTGCGGAAGCTTAGCAGCTGAAGCAGCGGATCGCCCTCGAATGCCCGCTGTGCTTGCTGTGCGTCCGCCATTGCTTCCTCCAATTCCGCAGTCGCCTTGTCGAGCTTCGCTTTTACCGGACCCTGTCGCTCCTCAATCTCTTTCGCGGCTTTTTCTTCTTCCGCCTGGAACAGCTCCGCTAGCTCTTGCGCCATGGTGTCGGCGTAAGATGCGGTTCCCTGCTCCGTTTTGAGTTCGTCTGCCAGAGCCCTCAGCGCGGAGGTTCCTTTCTGCAAGACCACAACAACAATAACGCACGTTTTTTTTCAGTGTGGAACGGTTGCCGAAAACCTTGGCCGTGTCGGTGTCTTCGAGGATTTCTTCTACCAGGTTAAAACAAGCAAATAACTCACTTCGAAGTCCAAAACAGGTGAAAAAGAAATTAACTAAATTCGAAGTCCAAAACCGATTTACCGCAGGTCAACAACTCACTCCGAATTCCGAAACAGCTTAGGACGGGTCAAGAAAGGTGCAGAACTCACTTCGAATTCCTCGTCGAAAAATTTGGCCATGTCAGTATCCTCGAGGACATCTTCCACCAGCTTCGAGACGTCGGCGCCCTGCAACGCCTCATTTCCCTCGAGATCGCTGCGGAGAGATCTGCGGCGGGGTGACCAAAACCAACCAACGTTACAGTCCGGTAGCATTTATTACTAATTAGCGCAAGCTTCAAGCCACCCCAACCCCTCTATAACCACACCTACGTTATTGGGAACAAATTACTTGAAATTAGTGTGTGGTCTTTCTTTCAGTAGGTAAAGTGTAAAAAAATACAGCACTAGAAAGGGATATTCGGTTTAAGAGCTCCGCGCAAGAGGCGAGTGGAACCGTTCTTATCTACATATGGCTCTTATCTCAGGTTGGGCATCATCTAGGTTTTAGTATACGATTGACATGACGTGACAAGCCAATTTTACAGCTCTTGAGTGAATTTTCTCTTGTGGCGCTCTTAAACCGGCTACCCCACTGTAGCGAAGTCTGAATCACCAAATCACAAGGCTCGGGCCACCCGAAGAGGCGCCAAGCTGGACACACCTGGTGCTCAATGCTCTGATATAGACATTCCCGCGAAGGTCTGGCCTGTCTCATGTACGAGTATCTTGCAACCCGCGCGATATTAACGACGACTCCTTCAGGGTTTCTGCGCGTGTTGAGTAGATTTCACCGTGCTTTGAACCTAAAAAGATACCAGACAAAGTACCACACACGACAAGGTTTTATTGATAGCGCCTTAAAGTAGGTTTTCTTGTTTCGTACCGGACATGTCTTTTTCGTCGTTAACACGCACCCTCCACAATTATTACGTTTGAACAGCGCAAGTCCGGGTTGAAGCGCCCGCGTCCACCCTCCGCCCGCCCCCTTCCCGCCCCGCCTCCGAGAACAAACAAAACGGAGACGCGCTCTTACCCTGCAAGCGCGTCCTTCATCTTGTCTACGGAAAGGTTCGATTCGTCCACCGTAATCCACTCATCGCCCGCTTCCGAATCGCCCCTCTTTGCGTAACCCGCCTTCTCCATCATCTTCATTCGAATCTTCCTCACGGCGAATGAACGATATGCCGTTACACAAACACGCAGCAGGAGGGAAGATTTACACGGTGGCGGGGACGGCGGTCAACGACCTAGGATGTATTCTTACGGCAGGGGAGTTACCCGATTTTTCAGAGGCTTTTCCTCGCTTGGAGAGCTCTGTACCTCACCAAAAACTGCATTTGAGAAACACGAAAAAGCGACCCGATGAACATTCTCATGGACTACGAAAATAACGAAAAATAACGAAAAAAATGAAGAAACACGAACGGGATTCCAGCGATACTGGGTATCATAGTTCCTCGCTTGCAGAGCCTCGCCGATCATAACTACTCTGGCCGAAACTTAATACGCCGGTTGTAGCACGTGTGTTCGATCGAACGCAAGCGCGAAAGAGCTACACACACCATGTATATACGGTCGAGGCATAGTTCCGCGCTTGCAAGGAAAAAGGACATTGTATCCCACCGACTCATTTCCGGGGCAAAAGGGCTTTCAATCCTAGTTCAAAATCTCAGGGCATGGACAGAACGAACACCCCCTTGTTTGTGACTTTCTAGAGGTTTCCATTAATGGGAGTCGTTTTTACCCCGGGGGTAGGAGACATACACAATAACCCGGACCAAATGATACTCGCTCGGCCGGTTCATAACCGGTACCTAGGGTATTACCATCCTTGGCATGTACTCGTATGATGCGTACCGCGTTGACGTCAATGCTATCATCCATGCCCCAGTTGTTCTCCTCGTCACTCCCAGCGCTTCCACTCCCCACCTCACCCTCGCCAGCCCCGCGATTCTCCGTTTCGCTGCTGAAGACCACACACAACACAAACATGACAAAGACGGGGGCGGGGGCGGGCAGAGGGGGAAAGATAAACGTGACACATGATGGAGTGAGCAACTCATGGCGCACGGCCGACGGCACCAACAGAGGAGCGCGCGAAACAGATGTCATGAGATCGACGTACAGTATTTTTAATAGTAGCTTCAGCACACAGGTTAATGGGATGTTCTCCTTGTATTCTCCAGGCCTTTTCACGGGTCGGGCCATTTCTCGCGGGTCGGGTCGGGTCGGGCCAGGGCCAGGGTGACCCAACCCTTTTGTGGGACGTGAACACCTTCTGACCCGACCCGCCCCGACCCGTGACATTTCGAACACTTCCTGACCAGAACAGACTCGACCCGCGAGATTCTCAAAGCCTCCCGACCCGATCCGCGGGTCCTTGGTTTATTCGGTTGTGGTAAGGGCCTGGGGTAGGTATATTCGTATCGTACACTGTCAGTGACCCTCAAACACAGCAGTGGCGAATGAGGAGGTAAGGTATTGTCCTTTCGAAAAAACAGCGAATGAGGAATGCTATATACTGACCGGCGAGAAAGCTCCACCAGACGACACTCACAGTATAGTTTGGGGTACCCGATTTAAGATCGCCCATCACAACAGAAAACCCGTTTCCAACTCTAAACTTTATCATAGTCTAACTCCAAGTGATTTTATAAAAATATTTCAAGGACGTCAGCCGTGAGTTCGACGAATTTCGGGTCAATACTCATCTTTGCAAGCTGCGTTGTTCGTACTTGTAATATATTATGTGGGTGAGTTTTTTCTTAATGGGGGGGTCCTGTTATTTTGTTATAAATACATATATATATTGTTCTTCTCCGCTATAATGGTTGATGTGGTATTCTTTGAAAAAAAAAAAAGGACGTCAGCCGTGAGTTCGACCAATTTCGGGTCAATACTCATCTTTGCAAGCTGCGTTTTTGGCGTTGTTGGTACTTGTAATATACTATTTTGAAGTATGTGGGTGAGTTTTTTTAAAGGGAGGTGGTTTGTCCCGATATCGGCAGTGCGGTGCTAAAAGGCTTAAGAGCGGGAAAAATATCGGCTTGTCACGCCTTGTGCTGCCCATACCCACAACTCATGATGTGACACCCGATCGTAGATAAGAGTGGCACGGAGGTAAGAGCGGTAACACTGGCCTGTTCCGAGGGGCGCTATATCGGGTACCCAGCTCCATAACAAAAGGGTAACCAGAAAACGCCTCTACGGCGTAGTATTTCTCCTTCTCCAGCATGGATGGGCGGGCGTGGGCGATGGATGTGCGATACTCGTAGCGTTCCATTATTATCGTGGAGTCACGGTAACGGCTCGTACAGCAGGTTTAATGTTTTGACGTTTTGAACCACTGCTGCGTATCGCGCATCCCCCCGAGTAGTTCTTGACCTATGAGAGTCGAAGACCCATTCCAACATGTTTCAAACTGGTACTAACGTGTCGACGAGCCATACACTTCAACACTTCCACCCATATTGCCAATAGAAAGCAAACGTAGTCTACAGAGATACCAGGTACCTGATACCGGTACCGGTACACTGAGACCGGCTTCGTACGTATGTATGGGACAAAAACGTAAGGACCCTATAATACCACCTGTACAAAGTAGCACTACTTGGTAAAATAGGACTACTTGTACACCGTCCACACTCCTACAAACTCTTGTATCCGGTATACTGGTATACTCGTACATGTGCCTTATCGGATTATCGTTGCTCCCGCTTCTGCTGCTACGAGTACGCTGATACAATTACACCTATGCTATGGCCTACTAGGTACTGGTATGACGGCGAACGGCGAGCATCATGTGTCCAATGGGTGTCCATGTCTCGTGGGGTTACATCGGCCATCTCGTATGATTAGTATCATACCAGGTAGACGATACCTCATACCTCATGTAACATGAGTACTCAAACTCAATCACACCTGTTCAACATCCATCGATATCTGGCGCAGGGAATCCTTGAGGCTCCCAAAGAACGCTGCGCGACAGCAGCTTCACGAGCAACCGTATGACTGCTGCGACTGGTCCAAGGGGTAGCAGGTATCGCCTGAAAACCAGCTGCTCCTCTTGCTGCTAGCACGAGCATCGCCGCTGCTGCTGTTCCTGTTCTACATGCAGCGCAGGGTCTAGCCCTGGGGATCATGTCAGAAGCTCTTGCCTCAGCCCATCGAACACATGCATCACGCGACATGAGGTTACGGGAGGTATCACAGTTGGTTCTCTGCGTTCTAGGTGCCACAGGCTGCCGCAGGGGGGCAGAAGAGTCGATGTCTGCTGGCTAGCTGCTAGGCAGCTACGCGTCGCCGAAGAGCGCGAAGAGTGGGCGAAGGGCGAAGAGGAAGAGTGGTCGAACACGCCATATCATTTTTGGTGGAACTCCCGATATACCCTCGTACAGTACAGCGCCCTGCCAGAATACCATACCCGCACTAAAGTGGGTCAACAAACTATCCTCTCTCTGAACCGCATATATTTAAGTTGTTACAAGCCATTTTTACCGCACTAAACAGAAACTAAGTACTAAAGGGTACCGCACTAACGAGGGAAAACAACTATTTACGTAGATCTCGGCCTCGGACTGCACAGAATGCGAAGATACGCGGAAGGTGGCCAGGGCTGCGATATCTCATGGCCAACGGAGTCGATGAGCAGACGAGAATTGGTAACATGGTAAGGGAAACGGTTGCCCACGAAAGCCTTGAGGAGGCGCACGACTACTACCGAGCCTGCTCCAGCTTGCTCCAGCGTCCAGGGTAAGCTATCCACACTCCTTGGTCAATATCACGTCATCATGAGAGGTACCTGGTAAATCTCCGCTTTTCCCCTTACTGAGAACAAGTTGGAATTCAAATTATTTGAGCTCTTCTCCGTCGTTCATCATACGAGTGCAGCAGTAATTATACCAAGTACCTGGTACCTGGTAGCAGTATCGGTAGTTTTGTCTGTACCCACATCACACACACCCTCACCGTACCCCCGCCCTCCGCGATCTGAGTGATGCGCGGCGGTACGCAAACATGTCAGGAGGCAGCGTGTATGCCTTTTGGCTGACACTAGTCTACTGCTACTGTGGTTGGTTTTAATGCGGGAAAAACTCCGCTCTTCCACTTGACATCGCACATTTTTCATTATTCCACACTACCAGTGACTAATAACACTCTACGAGGTACCACGCGGTGTCTTGCCAAATGACACTATTATACGGTACCTTTACCCGCACTAAAGTGGGACCCCGAACTATCCCGAGGTACAGCGGTACAAGTAGGTATCCATGGCCTGTACAACGAGGTCGCGACAACAAGCGATTTTCACGGCACTGAACTAGAGCCCCGCACTATTAATAATAATGATGGGCTACGTAACGGGTACCGCACTGACGTGGGACCACGACTGGACCCCAACCCCTCCCCCCGCCTCCCCCCATAGATGGGAGTAGGCAACGCTCGGTCCCTGACGCACTTTTCCCGCGGCCTCCTTCCGCCCAAGGCCAACAACTGGAGGGCGGCAGCATGTCTGCCTCAAGAGTGCCTTCGCGCTAGTATCAAACGTAGGACCATATCGCGACAGCAAGCGATGTTTACCGCACTAAATTGGAGGCCCGCGCTAAAAGCACCGCACCAACGCGGTCCCACTAACTACCATGTCGCGACAAATAAGCCATTGTCACCACACTAAACTACACTAGGGTCCCGCATTAAAAAAAAGCGCACTATCAATAACGCAGGACCACGACCGTACCCCAACCCTCTGTCCCGCCTCTGTCCACGCATAGATGCAGCAGTCGCTCTTTCGAACGGCAACTCTCAGTCCCTAGCGCACTACCCCCGCGGCTTCCTTCCGCCCGCCGCCAACCACGGAGGACCGCAGCACGTCTGTCTCAAACGTGCCTTCGCGTCCGTGGACAGCAGTAGTTGGGAGATGACCGTGGACGAAACATTCTCCATCACTGCTGCGGCGATAACGGCCAACGACAGCGCCGGCGAGCCCCCGCTCGTGTTCGGCGGCAACGACAGCAAGAAGCATAAGAAGGAATCTCTGCTCTCGCCCGAGCTGTTCGCGAATGTTATCAGCTTCTTGGACCAGCAGCACGCTCCAGGGACCACCTGCACTTGCAAGGCCTGGTGGCACAATGGCGGAATTCGATATTTGAGATTTAGTTCGTATTTATTCAACTCCTGAAAATCTGGTCAACCCGTCGGACATGGGAAAATGCTGTATGTGAGTGTTCTTCACGTAAACCTGACATTTCCACCCAACTACGAGTACATGCGTATGCTCACATGTGTAGACTATGGTGTGTATAGCTAACCCCATGGTAGCAGTTCCCTTCATGGATCATGGGACCCATGGTGGCAGCTGTACGTATGATATCATGTTTTAAAATAAGTATTAATGCCCTACAGCTTTGAGATCGAGAACTTCGTCGAAACATATCTGTGCAAGCTGTTTGTGATGCTCCGATCTCGCAAGTGTTACGGGTTGTGTATTTGTCCTCATGAAAGATTAGCTCGGTGTCTCCCCTTTAGTAATATGCCTAGCTACTGGTAACTGTAGTAGTACCAGGGTCAACAGAGTGATGCGTTTGCATCTTATCATTGAATTGGTCTGCGTATTGAAACTACAACACCCGTTTTGAGGGGGAAATATTTTCTACACTGTTCATTAGATGTCAGATAGGTGTGTTCGATGTTGGAAACCTTCACCGTGGTGGCGAATTCTACTTCGTATGCACCTAAACGATGGAACAAAACGATGGACCGCAATTCCTTCAAAGGGCGTGGCCAGAGAAAGACGTCCCCCGGACCGGTGTTCCAAAAACAGGCGTTTTTTCTGGGGCTTCGTCAATTTGGGAGCTTAAGGCCTCTGCCAAAAACTGCTTTGGAGAAAATTAAAACTGCAACCGGATGAAAAATCCCATGGCTTAGGTGCACAACGAGAATCATGCAAACAAAAAAAATGTTTAATTTCCGACGATTTTGGGTCAAGGAGTGTCTTAAGTCATTCACAAAACGTTTCTCAGACGAAAAGTGCTACGACCTCTATCGTAGCACGCGTCAACCATGGCATGTTTAGGTGTTTGTTTGTTTGTGTTTGTTTATTTGTATTCGCTTGTTTGTGTTTGTTTGTTTGTGTTTGTTTGTTTTTGATTGTTTGTTCGTTTGTTTGTTTGTTTGTTCGTTTGTTTGTTTGTTTGTTTGTTTGTTTGTTTGTTTGTTTGCTTGCTTGCTTGCTTGCTTGCTTGTTAGTTTGTGTATTGGTTTTCTTGTTTGTTGATTCGTGCCTCTTTTAGGTAATTCGCTCCTATTCATGCGTGAACCCACCCGAATTTCTACTGTTGGGACTCCCCGATCCGTCCATCGCACGACGCAAAACGTTCGCGTGTTGCAGCGTCTTACTAACGCTCAAGAAGTTTCAGCTCCTTTGTCGTCGCGCGTTTCTAGTTGTTATGGTATCGGGGGTTTGCCGACCTTCTCGGGTTTCAACTGCACGGAACTGATAAAAGGGGGCGCTGGTTATTCCCTTTTATGTCCTCCCCTGGTCATCGAATGCCGAAAAATACCTCTTAATAATACCCTGTACGGTATCTCTATTGTCTTACCAAGCGGTTCCGCCGCCCTCCTGTCCTTTTCCTGACCTCTATTTATCGTTCACCTCCTTGTCCTCCCGGGCCTCCTTCAGTACCTGGCCTGCCGCTTGCAGCGCACCTCAACCTGTGCGCCCTCGTTCGCGCGACGGACACCCCCCAATCCTCCACGGGAGCCAGCACTGGGTGGTAGGACATGCTGAACTTGCCCAGGCACGTCAAATCCAGGAATCCTCACCGAGTTTTTTGGCGGCTAACTCTCAACGACTCGATGTAACAGGGGAGCATAGCGACGGCGGGACTGCTGACCCACGTCGATTCTAGTCCCGCCGTCGGTTTCTCTCGCGCGCGGAGCTCAGAGCTTAGTTTCCACCACATAGGGGTCAATATGCCAGGGCTCAAAGGCCTCCCGGGGTAAGAGCGAACTGGTGGTCATATTTTGTGTATGCCCGGTGTGTCACACATGATCAAAGCTGTTTTTCTCTACGTAACGCACATGTTGTTTCATAGTTCCAGATCATGTAGAAGATGGATAAGTCTACCCAGAGATACCTACTTAATAGTACCATGAAACGTGTCAGCTATCAGTCACAGTACTACCGGTCGAATGTAAGATACAGTAAATACGTAAATACCGTACGTTCCGTCGAAATTATATGCATATTATTACCTGATATACAGCAGGGTGCTTACTCGTCTACGTGTGCACATAGCACATCTAAGTCTGCCAGAAAGGAGTCAAGCGTTGATTGAACCGTGTAGAGCCACCTTCAGTGGGGAACTCCCAGCAACATGGTTCCTTTTACTCCTGGGGCGCTTGTAAAGGCGGCTAGCAGCACAAAGACGGTTGCCTGTTTTGCTACGCAATGCTCCCTACGTCCCGTGCTGCAACAGCCCAGATAGCCGGAGTGGATTTTGGCTGCCTGCGTCTCTGGCACGGGATATGTACATACCCGTGTACCTGGCAACACTACGGCATATGTAGCAGGATATGTTATGTGTCGTCCACACCCCGTATATGTAGTAGCACTACTATATGACAAGACGTGTTCGGTGTCATCCATGCTATTCCCCCCACCTCTGGTCGCGTGGTCGTATTTTTCTAGCCAGCAGAAGTGTCACGACAGCCGCGGACGCAACTTTCAACCTTCAACTAGCTGAAGTATTTCTGCTTGTGTTTCTTGCTCCGCAACGGATTTGGCGTGGTCGTATTTTTTTGTCCGTGATAAACGAGGTGTCGGAGACGCTTTAGAAGTCCCACAACAGCCTCGAATTGGCTCAGGGCTTAGCGAAGCTCGTCTCCGTCGTTTCTTTGGAGAGCTTAAGGACGCGCACGGTGGATTTCAGCCGCCCATACGGCCACACAACGATCGATAGCGACAGTGCTACAGCGAGGAACAACTACACCTGCCGCTTAAACGACAATTTTCTCGTGACGCTCGCCGCGGCGGGAGACTCTCTGCGTAAGCTGTGGCTGGTGACAACACGCGGCCAGAGCGCAGACGTAGAGGACGGTATGGCAACCCTAGGCGCGGTGGTTCCCAACCTCGAGGTGCTCACGATCGACTTTGTCGAGGTCATCGACACGGGCTAGACAGTGTTTGCGGCGACTCGACTTGCATCAAAGCGGTATCTGGTCTCCATCTGCTGCATTAAGGCGCACGGTGCAACTCATGTGCCGTGTGAGACAACGCGTGCGGTACTGATGGGCGCGGTAACAGGGAGCGTGCTACTCTACGGGTCGCCCTCGGGTGTTCACGATGGGTTGTCGTCGTCGCCGTCGCCAATGCAGGGGGATTGCGAGGGACGGCCTGCTGTGGCGGGGTTGTCCTCGAAGAAGTTGTGAGTCACGCCTGATGGGCCGTGGAGGTCAAAGTGCATGTTCAACGCGGATCTTTGAAAACGCTACGAAACTATCGAAGCATTGCACGCAGCTTGCATTTTATGAGTTTCGATTAAATCCTCAATGTCACAGCTAAGGTTGTTGTCGTCGCCGGCAACGCTGGTAGATTTCTGAGAGACGGCTGTTTTTGTGGAGGGGGCGAGAGGGAGGCAGTGGGTTGTCTTCGGAGAAGCTGCGCGTCACGTCTGATAGGCCGTGGAGGTCTAATTTCCTGCCAACAACGCCGACGATCTTTAAGAAAGCTACTAAACCATCGAAGTATCACACGTTGCAAATATTAGTTTCAGTCAAATCCTCCGTCTCACAGCTGAGGTTGTTGTCGTCGTCGGTACCGCTGGTAGATTGCGAGGGACGTCTCGTTGTGGCAGGGCAGGACGGGGGCAGTGGGTTGGCCTCGGCGAAGATGCGCGTCAGGTGTGATGGGCCTTGGAGGTCGAATTGCGTGTCCAACGACGAAGATCTGTGAGCACGCTACGAATCGATGGATGTATCACACGCAGCTTGCAACTGCAAGAATCGCCGAACTATTTTGATATTTCAACGCCACAAAACGATCGAAGTTTTCGCACGCATCTTGCTTCGAGGGCTACGCGAGCCACGGTTGGCATTAGACTATACGCTATCAATAGTGGCTATTATGAGAAATCGAAAGACGATTATGACATTATCCCCATCAATTTAAATCTGGTATGTACGGGATGGAGTGGTGGTGGTGGCTCCCAATGCGACTCTCTCCGGGTATCCGTCTCGGTCGGCGTAGCCATTTTGGTCAATGCGACTGGAGACTTATCCGTGCCGAAGATGGTATGAAGCGCACTTTTCCATGTACGGCAGAGAATAATCTCAACCTTACGCGCTGCGTCCTGTGAACCTTATTATTCCAAGGTGAGGGTTATGGCGTGTGTATACTACTGTAATATATAGACCGATGATGAGTGCTTTCGTGACACTTTCAAAGGGGGGTTGACGTGGTATATGTAATTATACGGAGCGTCGATAGGGTGTTCCTGCAGGAGCTGCCCCCAGGTCTTGAAAGTGTGTTTTACTTTTCTTGCTCAAGACTGTTCGTGGAAAAGATGGAAAGAAGGGCGCAATGTATCGCCGAGAGCTAGGATCAAGACTCATCGTCAATTTCGCTTGAATATATTGTCGTTTATACGCTGTTTCTGTACACAACGCCATACAGTATGTACAGTACGGGACACATATATTTCTACTGTGTAGTCTCTACCGCGTGCATTTGTTTGCTGCGTGGAGCACACATCTGAATGTTCGTTTTATTTTTGTTAGAGCTGGTTGCCGCCGTCAGGACATCGAAAAATGCCCCCCCCGCAGCGAGCCACTTCCCCAGCCGTACGAACCACGGGTTATGTACGATTCTCGAGTGACAGTCATCACGTGCGGTGCTCTTGCTAGAGAGATGTGGTATACGCGTTAGTTGTTATACGTTCTTGAAAAGAGACTTCGTACGTGGGCTGGTGGAAAAAACTGCAGACACAACCGCGGGGGAACTAGCGAAAGTATCGATGCACCTCCACAATGCGCACTCGTAGCTGCAGCCGTGGTGCAGTAGCGGTGGTCTCTTTAAAGTGCCGGTTGAGTAGTGCTGATTGCCCTTTGTAGTGCCTGGGATATTGCTTGGCACACATGGGAAAACAACAGCAGTGGTGGCGGTGTGCGGAGTAGTGCCCGTTGCCGCTGTAGTGCCGGTATTGCAGGCTGGCACATGCCCCGGCACTCTAGAGGGACCACTGCAGTGCTGCGTTATGCCATGCCATTATACCACTCTGGACGTAAATGTAGGGACCGTTTGGTATGCATATTACTTTTTGTTACATAGCGCTAGTATGGCACTACGCTAATATTAATGTTTCATTTGCCATCAGACAATGTAGCGTGAGTGTCAAAAACCATAGACTAAACATGATGAAAGAACACATCCAGATGAAAGCGTGAAACGATGTTTTCGACAACCAAAAACTACGAATACTAGACGAGATGTACCTCCCTGTTCTCCTGACCCTGCCACCTCCAGCCGCAGGCGCCACGTCCTCCCCCCTATAGACCTATAGTCTAGTCTATAGCTGTCGGTACTACCAGGCGTTTTGTGTACAGCCCGAAGAACCACCGCCCACATGTCGCCAACATTATTTCTGGTACGTACACACATACATACTGTATACTTAATAAAGAGTCGGCCTAGATACAAACATTATTATGTACATTCACTCATGCTTACATTCAAGCGCGCAGCTTTGTGACAAAATTAGTGCTAGAAGAAGAAGATGATGATGATGATGATGATTGATGGTGATGATGATGATGATGATTGCTGGGCGCAACCGCCCACGAGGGATACTGACCGGCCACTCGTCGCTGGTAAAAAAAACGTGCTGAAAAGGTCCGCACAAAACGACCGCAACAACGGTGGACGCCGGACACTCAAAGCTACACAGGAAGGACGTACACGTGGGGTCATGGACTAATTCCGAGCGTCCTGTATGTGTTGTTGTTGCAACACACCACCTCACCGCCGTCAATAATATAATAGCATCTTCGTCGTGATTTGCTTACAATGCTTACTAGTAGTTTGGCTTTAGACTTGGCAGAGTGCTTATTATCTGGTACCCATCAGTAGTAGTATGTAATCTCGAACGGACACATGTTTTGGGTTTTCCGTGCCGAGACCCCAGAAGATCTCTTAACACACCTACCCTGGGATAGATGATACCAGTACCACAGCTGAGGAATCATTATTGACGGACACGAGGACCGTCGGGGTACTACTTCGAAGTACGTTGGCTATGTGGCACCATACCTGCGAGACCACACAATCACCACGTACGTGGCAATTCTCTCGGACGGAGCACAATATCATAGCTTTCACTGTTCTCCAGCGCGCACGCTCGAAGATTAGACCTACACTTCCGAAGAAGCATCGAACGACAATCCGTGTCCACATAATAAATGGCTGCTTTGTAACTGCTGCGCGTATGTTTCGACGCGCAGAAGGCTGTGCGGTGTTGCTGCCTGATGCTATCGGCCGTGGCAAGGAAAGAGTCCCCGCCGTCTCGCTCTCTCTGTGGCCCTGCCCTCTTCATCCCCTCCCGCAAAACACTACCGCTCCCACCCTTGAGCCCGCCACTTCCAACCGCACGGTCCAAGTCCTCCCCCCCATGCGCTTCCGAAGAGGCATCGAACGACAACCCGCTATCCATAAAAATGGCTGGTTTGTAACTGCTACGCGTATGTTTCAACGCGCAGAAGGCTGTGCGGTATTACTGGCATCGGTCGTGGCAAAAAAAGAGTCCCCGCCGTCTTGCTCTCTCTGTGACCCTGCCCTCTTCACCCCCTCCCCAAAAACACTACCTCTCCCACCCATGAGCTTGCCACTTCCAACCGCAAGGGCCAAGTCCCCTCCCCCCCATAGGCACTACACTATTGATAGTCACATGTGACCAGGTGGTGTAGTGGGTATCATAGTGCTATAACTATCATCAATCAATCAATGTACCGCGTGAGTTCAAGTCTCGCCAGCTTCATACTTGGCATGTATAGTCTATACTCACTACTGTGTAGTCTAGTCTAGTCTAGGTTATATATTTAGTCTATCCATGGTGAGTGAGAGTATTTTAATAATGAATAATAATGACAGCCCACGCTCTTACCTGTTCCTCTACGGTGTGCCCACGTAGGGTGTCAGAGCAACAATGGCTCATAAAATTTACTAAAAACAGACGATCGACGATGTAGTGCGCAGCTTGCAAAGATGAATATATTGACCCTAAATTCGTCGAACTTACACACAGCTGACGACGACGTTGTTGGAATATTTTTATAACGTGTAGACTAGAAGACTAGACTATAAATGTAGACTATTAATAGACTAGCATAATACGTTGAGCTAAATAATGGCAAATAGAAACACCACAGGTACTGCTGTATGAATATATTTTAGTATATGTATAGACTAGTCTACGTATCCCCACCAGTAGTCCACGACTTGGGTGCTACCCTACCCACTACCCTCAGTTGATTTGACTTTGCGTCGACGATTGATAGATGCGATGATGTGCTTTATAAGAATGGTTTTACGGTGCTTGACAATTGCGTGCAATCAATCCGCACGAGACGAGAGCTGAGTGAGGTAGGCACGACATAGGAAGAAGAGAGGTTCAATTGTTGGTTAAAAATCACAGCAGCTTTGAAGCTGGGGGGTATTTATGTGCTAATAGGCTTCAACACTCGGTTGCTCGTAGTCGCGTACTCGTACTCGTACTCGTACTCGTATTGCTGTCACGTCTTCACGACTTCACTTGGTTTTATGGAGAAGACATGAAACCGTCATGAACCGGCCAATCAAAATACAGGATCTTTCCAAAGACTCTTTCGACGTAATCAGCTGGATACTCTACTTTTCTTCGTCGCAGGTTGTGGAGGTTGGCATTTGCTTTGCAGATCCAATCTTTCAGACACGCGTGCTATCGCTACTACCATAGACTACACACCGAGGCACTCTCTTGAAGAGGGTACGTGAAGTGAACCAGGGCACACCGTCTGTACTCGAGCAAGAGGCATAGACTATGGCGTCCACGAAACTCTCAGGAAGACGAGGCTAAATTTGAACAGCAGAAGAGCACGTTTTCGTATCGGGGTGCGGTGTATCACAACAACAAGGATATGCTCAAAATCTGCAGGAATCAGCGGTAAAGCTGTCATACCCTCAGGATATGACGCCCACCGCCCGTGTTCTGCCACTGGCCCTCCTGGCGGCGTTTACGGTGTTGAGTCGCCATCGTGTTCGAGGCAACGCGGGGTGCTCTCTGTTCAACTGGTGCAACGGCCACGGCACATGCAACACGGGAACCGGCACGTAAGAATCACAAAACAGGTGACCGTGTCCCTAAAACTAAACATGTGAAGAACAGCTCGGCTCGTATCATGGCTGTTGTTGCTCATCTTTGTCGATGTGTCTCCGTTTTGTTGGGGCTCATACTCGTTTTGGTGCCTTGGTGAATTGATGCTTCTGTAGACTAGTCTTCACGTACACATGATTACTTGGAAACAGAGTTGGATAATTAATAATTAGACTAATTTGCATCGGCGTATTCAGTGCGTTTGGCATTGCACGGCCAAACACCCTTCCTTACAGTACGGCAATACTGTATTGCGATGTATAGACTACACAATTGGTATCTTGATTTTACGACGAAAGAGCTTATCTCTCTCCACGATGAGGCGTCGTCACGAAGAATTGGTGTGCTTGATGTCGATGGGTGGGAAAGCACACTCACACGCGCACTCGTTGCTGTAAGCTAAAATGGCACGTTTTTTTTTTGTTGACCACCGGCTCTTCCTCGTATTGTCTCAGATGTACGTGCTACGAGGGGTGGGGGGCAGACACCGATCTTACCTTGTACCGCGCTGCAGACTGTTCTGCAAGGGTTTGTCCTTCAGGCAAGGCGTGGGGAGACCTCCCTTCGGGACCTTGGACGGCCCACGAAGAGCACGAATGCTCCAGTAGGTGAGACGCATCTACCTGGTACCGGTATTACTAGTAATAGATACTGTAGTCTACACAAAAAAATACAAAAATACAATGTCATCTTGATGTTATTAGGTTTTGACTCATGAAAGCTTACTAAAAACGAGCGACCCGTGTATTACGCAGCTTGTAAGTGTGAGAGTATCGAGACCCTGAAATCGTGTGAACTCACACACAGCTGACGTTGTGAGAAATCTAAAAAAATAATAATAATGTACTCCGAAGTATGTATTAAAAACGCAGCATTTTCTCGCGAAACCTTTCTAGTCAGGGGTGAAGATATACCATCATATACCATACGTAATACAGTGGGGGTACTGCTATAAGACTTCGTTGGGGTAAACTATTGGTTAACATTTTGCAAGTGGACAAACGGACTAATACCCCTCTAACTCCTTAACAAATGGCGTCGTCGACAGACCATGTTTTTTTTGGGTCGTGGGTTCAAATCCCACCATCCACAATACCAGGTAATAAACTTTTTTCAGACTTTCCCCGAGTCGAACTTGAAAAATACTCTCCCCGGTATACCCAGGAAATGAAACCGCTTGGATATTCACAGGTCCGCCCGTATATCCGGCCGACCTGGTGTCCCGCCGTTTCAGGGGGGAAAAGTGTCATAAAGCTTGGTTTGGGTAAGCTAGTGGTTAGCCTTCTGCAAGTCAAGTGGTCAAACGGACTAATACCCCACTAACTCCTTAGCAGTACGCGATCTTAGAGCTTCCACAAGGAGACCTTCCTTCGAGTCGTTGACTGCCCGCGAAGAGCACGCATGCTTCGGTAGGCGAGGTATGCATAATACAGCTATTACTCGGCTTTAGAGCGCCCGCGGAGGGGAGACCTTCCTCTGGGGTTATTGGCTGCGCACAAAAAGTGCACAACAAGTGCTCCAGTAGGCGAAAAATGTGTAATGCGTAACGACTTGTTACAAGGCTTGCCCTGGCCTGGATCATATTTTATGGCGTAACTTAGGCGGACTAATTATTGGCCATTATACTTAACGGTAGCCATTTTTGTCGTCACTTGACAGCACAGAGTCACCTTGTGTACGTTGATCACTTAATGCACAATAGGCAGTTTAGTCTTGCGTGTGTTTGTATGTTGCTTCCCAAGGCTTTGAGACTGTTTTTCTGCTATTATTAGTATTCCAATCTCTCATACAAGTTCATTTAACTGTGACTTGCCTTAGCATCTCGATAACAGTTGTGGACTGTGCCCTGATCGGCCATCTACAAGCGAGTCTGTCGCGCGTGTACATCAGCCACTAGCTGACAAACGCGCGAAAAACAATCCCCCCAATACCGATGCCCTCTAGTATCTTAGCACGTGACCGTGGCGCGCGCAGGGGACTGTGTGACCGGATAACGGGGGAATGCCTCTGTTTCGACGGCTTTTCGGGGGCGGCCTGCGAGCGATCTGGCTGCCCGAACGACTGCTCAGACCACGGGCGCTGCGTGAACATGAGAGCCTTGGCAACGACCTCAAATGCTCTCCCTCTCTCTAATGTCACCACTTATACAGGCGAGGCGTGACGCATGCTACCATAGAGGATGCCACCATTAGAGGGGGCACCTTCTGGCTCGATTGTTTTTTTCTGCATGACGGGTCTCCTTGACCCAAATTCGTCGCAGATTTTCACTTGACTCTTTTTTTATAGCTTTCGCTGTATACCTAGAGCACCCATGGGAGTGTTGATCGGGTAGTAGTTTCTCTTTTTCCACAAGAAAATCAGTTTTGAGGTATTAATAAGGCATACTATAAATAAGGTATTCTATTTTTATTAATAAGGTATAGTCTACAGCTTCTCAAGCTAGGAGGGTCAGAAGAAAAATGGGTACACCTCTACCGCAGCACGTATCATGACCGCATGTCACGACCACATGTCATGACCGCATGTCATGACGTAATGTCGTGACCGCATGTCATGTCATGTCATGTCGTGTCATTTCATGTCATTTCACACCGTATGAATACCCGTGCGCATAGAATTTATTAACCTCAACCCGTTTAGATCTGCATGTCGTTTTTTGGGGGGGTTAAAGCACGCGGAGTAAGGCCGAGATAGTCTTTGTAACATTTTATAAAATGTCTGGTCTAGTTCGCGTTTAATCGTTTCACCCTGCCCCCCGTTTTTGCTCCGGCGTACTTCGAAAAAAATATCCAGGAGCAGAGGGCACCGTGACATTGGACGAAAACATGAGTTTCGTAGTATAGGGTGCTGTAATTCCCATGTATGTACCCGCTTCATCCCCCTTCTTCTCGCTCCGTTGTATGCGATATCACATGCGATATCACATGCGATATCACATGCGATATCACATCCTCAGGGGAAGAGGACAGCGTGACATGGGACGAAGAGATGATCTACGGCTGTGTTTGCGATTCGGCGTGGGAGGTCGGGCTCGCCGCGGGGCAGACGCAAGAGCCGGAGTGGTTCGGGCCGGATTGCTCCCTCAGGCATTGTCCCAGCGGCGACGACCCAGTGACGGCCAAAGATGAGACGGACTGTTCGAACGTAACGTCGTCCTCGGTCTACAGCGGCACCGCGGTGGGTAATAGCGCGACGGCATGAGAGGGGTGGCTTTCGGGTAGGAGTCACGCTTTCGGTAGGGCTGGCACTTTGGAGGTCAAATGTTTCCCACTGGCGGAGAGGAGCTATTGATCAAAATCATTTTCCAAGGAGCCGTTGTCGAACTTGACTCACAAGTATATGTTTTTCGTTAGATATCTCTACGTACGTATGGTAGTTTAGTAGTCCATGAAGCTTGTGATCGACGTTAGCTTGCATCTTTTATCAAACTCGGTTGGTGGGCGAGGTGTGGGCTCCTCGCGTGGGGAGGCTCTGACAATTGAGGAGCTACTGCCACCGTAGGGCCCGTCTTAAAGAAGAGAATAGCCTACTGCGAAGTAGTAGTATAGGCATGTCCATCCCAGAGCGGTGACGGCCAAAGACGAGACGGACCACTGCTCGAATGCAACATCCTCATCTCTGTCGCAGGCGGCACCGCGGCGAGCCAATTATTGTTTTATTATCAATAATAACGTGACAGCATGAGTGTAGTATGCTTGCCATCCGACAATCAACGTGTACCGTAGCACTAGCTCCAACGTCGATCACTCATAAAACACCCACAGAAAGTAAAGCGTATAGAAGAAAGCCAAGAGAAAGCCAAGGGAAAACCCAAAGGGAAACACCAAAGACCTACCGTAGGGAAGTCACTTTCGGGACCTTTTGCTGCAGTGACTCGAGATCACTCGCGCGGGCGACGCCCCCTGTTCTTTTCCTTGTCGGGCTTAGCGTTCGTTCGTGCTGCTTCAGCATTGCGATACGAATCTGCAATGAAATGACCCCAGGTACGTTGCGCCATGCAAATCGTCGATTTTTTTTTCCGTCTGTGAGGTACAGAGTCAGTCACTCGTGCGAATATGATAGCTCAAATCCACCTGTGAAAACAGGAGGTGCTCCCCCTAGCGTGGACTAGGTCTCAACTAACACACGATTCACGAGCTATGATTCTCTTTCTGACGCGTGCTGCAGTAGAGGTGTGCAGCACTTTCACTTTTTTTATTCTGAGGTTCCTCAATTTTGGGAGCTTAAGGCCTCTCCCAAAAAACTGATTTAGAGGGGAAAAATAGAACTGCTATCATACCGGATGAAAAATCTCATATGCCTAGGTACAGGACGAAAATCATGGAAAAAAATGTCGTGTTTCCGGCGATTTTGGGTTAAGAATCTCCGTCATTCAGAAAAAAAATCAGACGAAAAGTGCTACCTCTAACGTAGCACGCGTCTTCTCAAGTCTGCAAGTATATCACCTACTGTACTTCCGAAGCTGTCCCACCCACACGCATCATCGTGATGGCCAGGCCTGTACTGCTGCGCATTCTCTGTGCTGTAGTCACTTGGTACGATCGCATTCGTCGCTTTCTTGGTCGCCATGTATTATTTGTGACGCCCCCCCCAAAAGGGGGTAAAGGAAGTCTATGCACGAATCCTAACTCCCTTCTGCACCTATGCTTCCGGGTTAGCATCGACATACTCGTGTCTATTGTTGGTTCCCCCGTAAACCGCGCGCGTTCTGTTTCTGCACGCGACGAAAAAGCCAGTGTCGTTCGGGCAATTTATGTCAAGTGGATTATTGCCATTACGCTAGCTTTGCTGCGCGGAACCACGACTGCTTGCTGCTGGCTGTTGTCGTTTCTATTAGCGTACTTGAAACGACAGCGCCAAGGTCCCACCCTCGTATCTATTAGATTACTTGCAAAACAAGACAGCCGTATATCATACAGCACCCAACGTTGTTTCTACCGTAAGCGCGCGTGTTCCGACCCGCCTGCCAGTTACCTATCAGACTACCTGCAAAAAAAGGACAGCCGTATATCAAACAACACCCGACGTTGTTTTTCATTGTAACCGCGCGTGTTCCGTACTGCCGTTAAACAGGGTCGCACGGGCAATTTATGTCAAGTGGACTGTTCCAACCGAGGCACCTGTGACTACGAGACGGGACTGTGCGATTGCTACACAGGATTCTACGGCCACAATTGCGGGTTACAATCCGTCCTCGCCAAGTAGCTCCGAGGACGTCTGCTGCTTTGAAGAGCACATCACTCTTTGTGGAAAATGTACAGTTAGTGTACAGTTAGTACAGGACACCTAAGAAGAAACAGAAATACGGACTCAGGCCGGGTTTTTTATTTTGGGAGAGGGTGCAATTCAGACTAACCTCGGCATGTAGAGACTCGCCCAGGATTCTTATTCCCTGTAACTCGCAGCCAGCCTTTTTTATTTGCTCGTGTCTGCTCTCCACATCATTATTGTGTTATCATTGTACCAAGTGCTTGCCATCCGATAGATGTGCAGTATGGATTTCAACGCTGATTAATCTTAAGCACAGCAGCAGTGTTTCCGCCGTTCGATGGGATTGATTAGGGAACGCGACTTCAACAGCTCCCCTGTTCGATGGATCTGTCCTTGAAGACTAAAAAAGTTCCGCGGCCGAAGGCTTACGTGCCGGAAGCAGCACGGATGCCGTCACAATATTACACACATTGGAGAGAGCACGATCTAGATCATGTAGATCCTATACCTAGCTGCCGTTATGATGTCTTGTGGAGGACTGTGTAGTTACAGATCCAACCCAGGAAACATGTGTTATTAATAGTCATGCAGATCATACAGCTCCCATCCGGCGACATGATCTAGGCCATAAAGATAATCTATAGGATTGTATAACAACTCTATAAAATATGCCACGTCATCAGCTCCCCCATTCGACGTATCTGCTCTTGAAAAAAAAAAAAAAACACGTTCCGTTGCCGAAGGCTAATGCGTCGGACGCAGCACAGATGTCATCACAGTATTCCTCACATTGGAGAGAGCACGATCTAGATTATTTAGAGATGATATATCTGTCCTTAGGATGTGTTTGTCCAGGATCTGCGTAGTTAAATATCCAAACTAGGAAAAATGTGCTAGGTCAACTCAGATCACACGGCTCCCATCCGGCACATCATCTAGACCACGCAGATCACACATAGGTCAGGGATCTATCTGGGTCTATCTGCCCCTGAAAGACAACTATCATCACATGCATAAGGTCTGATCTGTCCAGCATGTGCAATTTTCGAAAGCAAACATGATACAGTGGGGTACCCGATTTTCTTTGCCTTGACATGCTAGCTTCGAAATAGGGGGCGGTCGTTCAGAAGGTCCGACCGCGGTCTCCTGTTAATAGCATGTTTTCTGGCTAAAACCTCCATTGGCGAACCCTAAGTTATACTAGTTAGAGCCCCTTAGAACAGGCCGTTGTTATTGTTACAACCCTTCTCTCCGTACCGCTCTGCAATCAAATTGGGTATCGTACAGGTAGGCGTGACAAGCCGTGACAATCCGATTTGACCGATCCTATTAAGTCTGTTTCCTTTTGTTTTGGGCACCCTGAACCGAGTTCCGCGCGCTGTGCTCGCGTTCGGCAACTTTTCTACGAATAATGAGGCATTTCTCCGAAGAAAAAGTCACCTTCACTCTCTTGTTGTATTTAATCAATTCCAAGTGTCGCTCGTGAAGCATACCCATCCCCCCAGCAGTTATAGCTGTTTTGGCCGTGTTTTGGCCGGTGTCCCCGGCGACACAGCGGCCGGCAGTTTCCAAATCGGCGACCGGGGAAAGGGAACAAAAATATAATACAACACAAACACGAAAAGATTACCGACCCACGTCACACGGTACCACATGACGCAACTTCCTGTACATATTTTCGTTCAACAAATCAGTCAAAAGTGTGAATCGGCAAAACAGAAAATGTATGAACACGCCGTGCGCAACCCCCCGCCCCCGCCCCCTTAACCCCTTCCGCTCAAGATTTGCACCAATTGCTACAAGTGCTGGCTCTCCCTGTATTGCTGGTACGTACCAGCCAACAATACCGGCAATAGGCACTACAGCGGCACAACTGGATGCGGGTTCCAGTTGGCGCTAAGCGATATCACCGGCATTATGGAAAAGGGGACTCCCACTGTATTGTAACGCAACTACGGTCGTCGCTGTGTGCTATTTACTGAACGATCTACCAAAAAAAACACAACAGAAACAGACTAGAAAACAAAAATGGTGACCGGGTGACCAGCAGAGTTGTACCGTAACCACTGAGCTAGCAGCCAGCGCGCCCACGCGCAGGGAGGAGCAGCAAACCAGGAAACAAAAATGGTTACCTTCAGAGGTATACCATGTTCACTGAGCTAGTAGTCCCAGCCATGACCGCTGAGCTAGCAGTCACAAAACCACTGAGCAGGAAATTGGAGCTGGAACTGCTAGCACAGCGCTTGCGATGTATCTCTACCAGCAGTGACAGATCAACACGCGATAGCAGTTAAATGCTGCTGACTGACGGCTATTAGTAGCTCGTTAATTATTGTGTCCATCTAACGCTGTCAGATCAACACGCGGCAGCAGAGGTGCGTGGCGCCGCTTGTCAAGTCAAGGGCTCCAAAAAATACCCGCGGCGCCGCTTGTCAAGTCAAGGGCTCAAAAAAATACCCGCCACTTGACCGATCGCGCTATCATACAGTAGCTGAACGAAGTTGGTAGAACCTGGTTAGCCCCGTTCGAACCGTAAAACATATTCCACACTAAATCCAAGTGTATTGCCCCCAAAAACGTGGGGGGATGAAGTTCGAAAGGGACGAACCTTCGACACCCTCGCTCGACGCCCTCACACAAAGCCCTAGCAATACCACAAACATCTTGAGACCAGCCACACACCCCCAAGCAAGGCGAATGCCCCAGCATCCCCTTTCTATCGGCGCGCGCTCTTATACAGCTAACACACGCGACTACCACAACATCTCTCTCTCCTCGGGCGCGTG
Organism: Undaria pinnatifida; assembly: GCA_012845835.1. Classification (NCBI taxonomy): domain Eukaryota; class Phaeophyceae; order Laminariales; family Alariaceae; genus Undaria; species Undaria pinnatifida. The sequence continues at coordinate 7,242,307 of JABAKD010000012.1, read as the reverse complement.
CTTTCAGATAACAGCAAGCCAGGCGAACATCTCAGCACTCCTCCCTTATCTTCCCCTCCCTTCCAGGGCTTTCGGACAGCTCCTAGCCGAGAGTCGTAACGTACATGCTGCAGCATGGCATTTGGACCCGCAGCGGGCTCTCGGATGGACGAAGGTCACGCACAGCTACAAGTCGGCAACCCCCGACTGACAGCAGCGGCTGCCCCCTGCTGGTTGTCTGGCGTAGCTCACAAGCCCCGTCCACAAGCCTCATACTCATATTCCGCCAATAGGTTATGAGCCTCGGTTTATCACCGAAAGCCATTGGAGTTCATGCGGCAGCATGGGAGCTGGCCCCATAGCGCGCTCTCGAAGGGTTATAGCCAAGAGCCGTAAAATTCAAGTTGCATCATGGCATTTCGCCCCAGAGTGACTCTCTGGATAGCTGGCGGTCACGCACAGCTACCAATCGGCTCCCCCGACTGACAGCAGCGCTTATCTCCTCTGGGTTGTCTGGCGTACCTAAGAAGCCGCGCACACAAGCCTCATGCGCAGATTCCGTCAATAGGTTATGAGCCTCGATTTATTGCCCAGAGTCATACAGAGAACGCGTGCTAGCGTGGCAGCTGGCCCCATTGCGGGCTCTCTGAGATAGCTCTTATTTAGTAGAAAAGAGTCGTAAGGTACACGTTGCGGTATGTCAGGTGGGTTGTCCCCATGCCAGCTGAATCCGAGAGCCGTAGAGTACAATGTGCAGCACGGCTGTTAAGTTGGGTTCCACGCCAACGAGCTAACGCTACTTACCTAATGCCAACTAGGCGACGCTTACTGGCCAATGCCAAATAGCTAAATGCTGACAAGCTAAATACTAACCGGAGGACAAAAGGCCGAAAGAGCTGCCGGACAGCCGCGTCCTTTTACCGTCGCGCGAATAAAATACCTCGACACTACTGTCGGATTTGCCACCAACTACTTGCTCCACCCGCTCATTGTGTAGGGGATGTGTGTCTGCTTCCCCCCCACTCGGGGTCTTTAGCCGTCATCATCTCCAATCTGCCGCGAGTGGGGTTTGAGGGAAGCAGGGGGGAAACCTTGGTTTATGCTTGTTTTTTTGTTGTTGTTCGTGTTGTGGTTGATTTTAACATTATTGTTGTTATTATAGTACGAGCGAACGCAATTTCTTAATTTACACAGCGCCTGAAAAAGGGGGGAGGGAAACCGCTAAATGTAAATATACGTGCGACCGCAATATAGCCTCCGAAGGAAAAAAAAATCAGGACCGGCGACTTTTAGACTCGACCAACCAACATTAATCAACACAAATCACAACCCTACGCAGAAAACAAACCAAAACAGAGGCATCATCGCCGAACACTACCAAACGTCCCGTACGTACTGCCCTGTAATTTTCAGTAACTAATAAAAAAAACAGGAGATAACAGGACAGCACCCCCTGTTTCTCGACATTTCGGCGTATTTTTCCGGCCTGTAACTCGGTTCAGAATAGACCCTTAGCGGATCGGACCTCGGATGAGTCCTGCGCTCGAGACATCCTCACCTACGACAACTTTTTGCCGGATCCCCATGTAGGGAATCTATAACGCCCCCCGCGGGTCCCTTTGACCGCGGCTGCTCCCCCCTGGTTCCCACGGGCGACGGCAGCAGCAGCAGGTACATATTTCGGCGGCGGCGTCCGCGTCCCCCCCCCCTTCGACCACGCCGAAATAACATCCCTAACCGGGGAAACCGGAGCAGACATCGAGACAGCTGTTGCTGGTGCTGCCGCCGCTTCTGCTGCCTCGAGCTTTTTACGGCCGAACCCAGCCTTGGCCAGCCAGAAGTGGCCTTGAGCTGCTAGACGGTCTTTGTTGCTGCTGCTGCTGCTGCTGCCGCCGCCGCCTTTCGCTAGAAGACGGCCTTTGCTGCTGCTATTACCGCCACCACCACCACCGCCTCGGAATCGTCTCATAGGGAGAGGAGGGGGTGTGACGACTCCAACCGGGGGTGCGGGTGGAGGAGGGCTTAACGGAATGGGCGGTTCTAGCGTACCGAGGCTCGCGGCCATGCAGCCATCACCACCATCCCCGTGGGGGGCTCCGCAGGCTTGTTTGCGGTCTTCTTGGTCCAAGGTGCTCGCGGCGCCCTACAGAAACGAAACCAGGAAGAGAGCGGCGACAAGCACGTTTAGAAGAAAAAACTTGTTTTTCGCGGTCAATTTTCTCGGATGTAGTTTGGGATGCCCTTTTTGTTTTAAAGAGACAACCTCTTTAGACCTACATCCTCGTTGTAGGATGAGCTCATTAAAATTAGCGAAAAGGGGCATTTTTTGGCCGTGGCAATAGCCTTATCCTCGTTAGACCTACGCACTTGTTCTAGAGACGAACTGCTTGGCGTTAATGTTAGAGAAGAAAAAAATTGTTTAGTGATGCAAATGTTAAGGTTTAGACATACGGTATTCATACAATGCGGATACAACGTACAGTATTGTCGCGCGGAACACCACCCACCCACCCACTCAATCTAAGGGCATTAACACCTCACTCCACCCACCTGACGCAAGCAGCACAATTACCACAGAAACAGCGAACAAACCAACAATTACATAATACATACCAGCGAAGCTGAACAAAGATCACAGACGCCTTCGCTGGAGTATAGCCACCCCCTCCCCCTTTCTTCTCTTGGAATCTATTCCAGCCCCCACGCCCACCCCCACTTGCGCCTCCCTGTCAATAGAAATATCACACCTTCGCAACCTCTCGCGCTCGCAGCAACAGCGAACAAATTAAGGATTGCACAATTACGCATCAGCGAAGCTGTGTGTCATATATAAGCACCGTCGCCTCCCCTGGAGTGTATCCCGGCCCACCGCCCGCCTCCCCATCCATCGAAACCTCACCTCTGCGCAAGTTTTCGCATGGTTACCTCTGCCAGCCCTTGCAAGCTGCTTCGACATAATCCGAACCTGTCCCGTACGGATGAGCCCGAGGCTAGGTCTCCCCTTCAGAGGTGGAGGTGACGGCCCTTGCTTCCAAAGGAAGTCGACGTCTTTGTGTTCCATCTCGTCGTCTTGGTCGGGGCGGGGACGGCGGAGTTTCATCCCTCCCTCTTCAAGCCAAGGGGTGCGTGAATTGCTGCCACTGCCGCTGCGCGTGCTGTCGGCGCTGGTGTGTTCTTCGACGGCAATCATTTTTCTCTGCGGTAGTGGTAACGGCAAATGGCAATGGTAAGGGTTACGGCAATGAAACCGTTACGGTAACGGTAGCGGTAATTGACACGGTAACGATAACAGTACTGGGAACGGAAACGGTAGAAACGGCATGGAACGGGAGCGGTAACCTTCAACGGCAATCCTTTTCTCTGATCCAACGGTGACAGCGACGGTAACGGTAACGCTAGCGGTAAGTGAAACGATAACGATAACAGTACTGGGAACAGAAACGGTAAAAACGGCACGGAATGGAAACGGTAACCTTCAACGGTAATCATTTTCTTTGATCCAACGGTGACAGCAAACGGTAAGTAAGGTGTTTGCGGGATATCGGTACCAAATCTAGTTGGGCAGGAAAACATGTAATGATAGCATTGAAACCGACGACTATCATAACCCAAGGCCACACCAACCTACGAAATTTTATGGGGGGGGGGGGGGACACTACCATTTTTATTATTTCGAACCTACTCTTTCGTGGATTGGGTTGAATTTGGGTTTGTAACGTTCGTCGGTTTCAATACAATTATGACATGTTTTCGTACAGAATCATAAGTGGTATATCGCAAACACCCTCAATGGAACGGAAACAGTAACGGTAACGGTAATGGTAAACGTACCGGCAGCGGCAAAAGCAACGACAACGGTTACGGTAAAAGGTAACGGCAATAGGTACGCAACGAGAACGGCATCGGTAACGGAAATCATGACGGTGATCGTTATCAGCCACCACTTTCCCTCAGGCAGCGGCAACGGGCACGGCAACGGTAGATGTAATGGCACGCAACGGGAACGATAACAGCACACGGCGCGCAACGGTCACGCTAAAGGAAACGGCGCACGACCGGGACGGTAACGGTAACGGTAAAGGTAACGGCGCGTAACGGTAGATGCATCGGCACGCAACGGGAACGCTAACGGTAACAGCAGCGGTGACAGCAACAGCAAACGCAACGGAAGCGGTAAATGAAACGTTGATGGGGACGATAGCGGCAAAAGCAATGTTAAATGCACCGGCAACGACAGCGACAACGGTAAACACGGTAACGCCGCGCGTATCATAGCAAAATTGAAACAACTAAAAGCGGAGAGTCCGGAACGTGGCCACGGGGTCATCCGTTGCGATGCGGTAGCGTAGCAGCATTGAAATTACAACTAAAAAGCGGAGAGTCCCAAACGTGGCCACGGGGTCATCGGTTGCGATGCAACAGAGCCGATCACAAACCACCATACAACGGACAAATGACGAGCTAGATCATCTGTCACTATGCAGGATCTGTGTAGTGCAGATCCCATCCAGCGCGAGACTATGCAGACAATCCGGCTCTTACCCGGCAACATTATCTGTAGACCACACAGATCACACCGACCCGGGATTTATCTACCCTGAAGAACATATATCATGAGTACACATCTCATCCGTCCGACGTGTGCAAACTGCAACGGGAGCATACTGGGTGCCAGCGGACGCGCATACCCTCTCCTCCTTCCCCCTCCCCTTCAAAACGCCTCTTTGAAGCGACCGACATGTAGTCACCCTGCTCCAGGCATGTACTGACAACGTAGTCCCCTTCCGGTAAGGGTCCCGAGGCTCCTAACCTTTCAGGCCTGCAAAACTTATCCTACACTAACTTCAACTGGTACAACGTAGCCCCGAGGCTCTTAGCCTTTTAGAACCGCGAAACGCATCCCACACGAACTCCAAGTGGTTTGTCCCCGAAAACGCGGGCGAAATTCTAACAGATTTCAAAGCGTGTACCAGGTAGTCCATAGCTTGCACTGGGTACCTACTGGCGAACGACGTGGAGTCACCCCACCCCCTTCCTCTTCGAAACGCCATTTCAAAACGGCCGACAGGAGTATTCCTCACCTCGCTCCAGGTGCTGACTAGCCCCCTTCCGTTAAGAGCCCCGATGCTGGACCTATTGCCGCCGCATTTGTCCTTAACCGTGGACGACCCGTTACCTTCAAACATGTGAAGCTTGTCCCTGGGTAGCGGTCGATGGCGGTATCGATAGACCACGGGGAAAAAACACATGGGGGAAGCGAAATCAAATCAGGGCCTTGTCGTTCCTAACATTCCCATAGGATGTGGTTGGTAGGGACCATACTCCGGGAGTACTCGGGTATATACCCCGAGAATACCCGAGTATCACCAACACAACCAGGTTTTCACCTTCAAACATGTAAACTCTTTAGGAGCCCCAAAACTCCTCCCTACACTAATTTCAAGATATTTGTCCCCCAAAAAGGCTTTCCAGCTGTGAAGTGGTTAAGCTTGTCCCTGGGTATCGATCGATGACAGATTGGCCAGACAAGGAGAAAGCCAAATCAGCAACTTCCCCAAAGGCATTAAACTAGTCGGGTAGATATTCTGGGGGTATCAGGGTATGCATACCCGATTGTGAATATCCTGGGGATACCCGGGTAAACAACCGAGAATGGGTATTCAGAGAGCACCCGGGTTCATACCAGAGTATGACCAAAGCACTCGGGTTTCATATCCAAATATGCTAAGCTTGTCCCTGGGTTGCTATCAGTCACAAAAGAGCCAGACAAGAAGAAAGCCAGATCAGCAACTTTTCCAAGTTTATTTAGCACTCGTAGGGTATACAGGCTGGGGGTTCCAGGGTATTCTGGCGGTACCCGGGTATATATATGGCCAAGGCAACAAGAATTCATACTCAAACATGCTAAGCTTATCCCTGGGTTGCGGTCAGTCACAGATAAGTCAGGCAAGGAGGAAGCCAAATCAGTAACTTTCCCAAGGGTGTTTGTTTAGTAGAGTATATATTCTGGGGATAAACGGGGATTTAACCCAGTACGAATATTCTGAGGGTACCCGGGTGTATACCCCAGTGCAACTGTTCTGGGGCGATCCGGGTATATACCCGATAATGTGAATTCTGGGGGTAGCCGGGGATATACCTGAGTACGACAAAAACTATCAGGTTTCCCCGTCACACGTGCCCGTGGGTATGCATAGCGATCGACGACAGACATTGTCACACGCGAAGGAAGCTAAACCAAATCAGGACCTTGTCGTTCTGTGCAACATCCTGACGGGTGTGTACCCCTGTACGACCAAATCAACCAGATTTCATCTCCAAGCATGCTAAGCTTGTCCATGGGTACGATCGATGACCCATCGGCGACAGAGAGGCCACACACGGAGGAAACCAAATCAAATCAGTTTTTTTCTGGAAATCCTCTGGCGGGTAGGCAACAGTGAGGGTTATAAGCCCTTTGGAGCTCCAAAACCCCCCTTCACACCAATTCCATGAAGGTCTCCACAACGGGCTTCCAGTTGTAAATGGATCAATATCACAGAAAACTCTCCAAAAACGCATCTGACGTTGCCGCTCTGCATCCGGATGAAACTCGTGCTATCCCGTCGTGTATCTCTCGCGCCTCTAGATACAAAGTTATACAAACTGCTTAGAGCTCGAGCGTTAAATATTAAGTACTCAACACACTGTTTGGAGCGTGTGAGAGATAATTTTTACAGCAGTAATGAAAGAAAATGAGATCGCGCAAAAAGGACGAACCCTCCTCTCTCTTCTTCACCCACCCCCTTCCTCCGGGCGCGATCGAAGGCCACTCACTCTCCCAGCTTACCTGACGTTGCCGCTCTGCATCCGGATGAAACTCGTGCTATCCCGTCGAATATCTCGTGAGCCTCTCGCTCCTGCCCCCGCCGCGTCCCCACCCCCCCCCCGCAACGGCATCCGACCTCCACGACTTGTCCCTGCTAATCTTCGCCAAGCGGCGCCTATTCGCCTCCATCGCTCCAGCTTGCCCAGCCGCGCGCCTAGCGACTTCGCTCCGCCACATCCCGTCCTCGTCCAAACCTGCCCAGCCAAGACTTTTCAGTGCTCCACCTTTCTTGCTTGCCGGCGCATCCTTCCCCCGGGGTTCTTCCGACGATGATGATGCTGCCGCAACAAGAGTGGTTTTGTCAGGCGGATGTTCACGCTCGCCACCCTCCACCTGCATGGGAGTATTGTTGTTGCTGTTGCCGATGCTGCTGCCGCCGCTACCACAGCTTGACGCTTCGCCTTCTATCTGCGAGCAAGTGCTGTTGTTGTTGCTGCTACTGCTGTTGCTGCCACCGTCTGTCGAGCTTCCTCGGCCTTCCCCGTCAACGACAGCACTATTCTTAGGGTGCGACAGCCACTCCTCCTCGCTCTCTCTCCCGCCCGTTGATGCGCCTCCATTCCCTCCACCCACTCCGTCCTTTTCCGCTCCTACCGCGGCCTTTACCGGTTCCACCAACTGCACGATAACGCCCGACGGGGGACGATCAAGCACAATCTCCCGGGCAGGATCAACATTTCCTGTAAAATCAGGCACCGCTCGCCCCCCTTCATGGATAATCGTTCGGGCAGAATCGACGTTTCCTTCGACCAGCGCATCTTCGGCGACCTTCGCCGGGGGCGACGAGATAATCTCAGCCCGACCATCATTGCCGGCGACACTTTCTGCAAACAGAACAGAATACCGGGGGGGGCGACCACCATCACCGATATTATCCCCGGGGTCAACCTCAGATTTGTTACCGATTTCGGTTTTGCGGTCGCCGCGGCCGCCGCCGCTTGTCAAATCGAAGGTCTCCGCGTCAACAAGGATGCTGCTGCCCCTAGCATGCGCACCGCTATAGTCAGAAGCAGCGCTTTTCATGCTGTCAAACAGGCTAATCCGCGTGTTCGCATCCGCAAGTGACTTTACTCCCTCGGTCTGCTGCTGCGCGTCCGTGCTCTTCACGCTGTCAAACAGGGAAGCCCCCGTCTGTTCGTCGGCAGGCGACGTTGCAGAACCAGTCTGCTGCACGTCAGGCGGCGACCTTGAGGACTCTGTCTGCTCCGCATTGACCAGGATGCTGCTGTCTTTAGCATGCGCGCCGCTTTCGTCGGAAGTGGCACTCTTCATGCGGTCAAGCAAGGAAACTCCAGTCTGCATGTCCGCAAGCGACTTTACAGCTCCATTTTGAATCTCAACAGGAGATTTTACGGCCTCCGTTTGTACCTCAGCAGCTGAATTTACCGCCCCAGTTTGCACATCCGGAGGCGACGTGTCGTACGATAACCGATGCGCCGGAGTCGAGGTCGAGTCCAGAGAAAGCGGGGATCGGAAAAAGTCGCTCAGGTGTCGCGACGGTGCGACACCATCTCCGCCCACCCCCTCGCTGCTTCCCCGGCCGTTGTCGACGTTTCTTACTCGGCCACCGCAGCTTGGCCAGACCCCCCTCACATTGCCCGGCGCCACGGCGACGCTCACAGCTCTCCGCAGCGAGCCGGCGCCCTCGCAAAACTCCACCTCCGACAAGCGCAGAAACGTGTCACCTCCGTCGTCCGTACCACGCTCGTCCCTCTCCCCTTCGTCGTCCTCGTCATCTTCCTCCTCCCCGTCTCCATCTCCATCTTGCGTGTCACCGCCATCGCTACCGTCTCCACCACCACCACCGCCGCTACCGCTGCTGCTACCGCCGCCGCCACCACCGTCACCACCGCCACCACCCGTAACACTTGCCACCTTGCCTGTACCACCGCTCTTCTTGTCTCCACCACCTCGGCTACTACGGCCCTCCTTATCCCCGCGATCGAGGTCGTCGTTCCTTCTGCGCCCACGTCCAGTACCAACACCGCGCTGGTTAGACAAAATTTCGCTCCGACCGCCACCGTCGTCTGTGCCACCGGCGCAACGATTCACATTATCGACATTAGAGCGCCCGCCCCCCATCTTCCCTACATTGCGGCAGCTGTTATACCCCTCCCCCTCTTTCTTCTCCAAGTCGCGGCGGCTGTCCCGCCCGGCTCCGCTGGGCTCCTGCAGCCCTATACCACCATCAGTTTGCCGTCGGTAGACAGCGTCGGCGTCACCTCTCCTATGGGATAGCTCACCGCGCGTTGTGTAGTGGTACTCATCGCCCACGCCTTCGCGAGCGATTTCGCGCGCACTGTCGCAACGGGTTTTGCTAGCGTTTTCGCGAGCTTTTGCGCGTTCGCGAACGTCGACACTTTCGCCAACACTTTCACGAACGCGGACACGTTCGCGAGTGCTTCCGGGAAGATTTTCGCGGTCAGCATGGCACGGCAACACTGACCTTGGGGTCACAGTCGCGTTCAAGTGCGCTCGAATATTCAACACGCTAGCGCGCGGGGCAAGATTCGGTGGCGACATCGACAACGACAACGGCGAACCGGCGGCAGCGCCATTATCCTCACGCCCAACGGGACTATCCCGCCCGATAGATCCATCATACCTCGCAAGGAGCGAATCAAACGCAGCAGATCTTCGCCGCGGAGGTGAAACCGCAGCCGTACACGCCTCCGACTTCGCTGGAAAACCTGAACCGGAACCTTCAGCCGAGGCGGTGGCGGCGGGGGAACAACAAGACGGAGACCCCTCCCCTGCGCGAACATGCTTCAGCGACGGAGGGGAGTTCACGCGCAGAGGAGGCGTGCGTTGTCCAGGGGGGGTTAACCTCGAGGCAGACGAGTTGCTGCCAGAAGACGTTCTGCTTGCAGGCACGCACCGTCGCCGCTGGTCCTGGTCCTCACACCCACCAGGCCTTGACTTAGACCCCCCTATTGACCACGAGGAACCACGGGAGGCAGACGTGGCTGTGGTGGGGGTAGTTAGGGGCGATACGTCCGCGGCATTGCCACTCGGCCGTGTGGGTGTGGTGTTTCTCTGGGGGGAGAAGGAGAGCATGGGCGGCGGCTCTACGAGAGCCTGGTTCCAACCTTTGGATCGATTGATCGGGGAGGGCGTGCACGAGGGGGGAGAGGACATACCGATGAGACGATATCATAAACAGCGCCGAACGTGCGTTAGTACCGGAGGGCGCGTACCGTTTGGCAATACTAACGAATTGTGCCCCCTAAAGCAAGGGCGGTGACTCTGCAAGAGCCTGATTCCAAACTTTTGGATGGCTCCATAGATTAAGAAGGGGGCGGGGGGGGGGGGGGGGGGGGATTAAACACCCCTGATGAGACAGAAGCAAACAACGGAGACGGGGGTTTCATTTGCATGCACCAACGTTTTCGGGGGCAAACCCTTTGGAAATTAGTAAAACTGATAAACAGTAGTCCTAGCCCACCAGCAATCATCGACGTAATCACCCAACTCAAAGCCCCAGTCATCGAGCTACTGCGTGAGTCTAGTTCGAACAGAGCATCCTCTCGAGGCACCAAGCACTTACCGATGAAGCAGTCGAGGAGGCCGACCGGCTCAGACCCCGCGTCTGCTTCTTCCACCTTCGCTCCGCCCTCCACCCGCATCACGTAGGCACGAGCAACGCGCAACGCAAGCCTGCACGGTGGGGTCCGATAGACGCAAAAACGGGGTGAGTACCAGAGGGAGGTTAGCGTACGTTCTTGCTCGTCGTTGTCAGTTGCACAGTAGCAAGTTGCAGCGCCTGTTAAAACTACGCATCTCGTTCATCAACCGCTTGCGAGCACGTTGTCACAACATACCCCCGCATGTACGTTGGGTATACACATTTATTTCATCAAACGCTTGTTAGCCTCGTGTAAAACGCGCTGGGAACACACATTTAATCCATAAATTGCTTGCGAGCACGTTCATACAATACGCCAACGTGTATGCTATGTAGAGTCTCCGTTGTGACCACCCATCTCAGCGCCCGCGCAAACAATCATCTTCGTAGGTTACCAGGTTCTTCGGTAGCTTATTTCAACATGGGTCACGTATTTCGCGTGGTTTCTTGTTCTCCATACCATGTCGTACCTCGACAAGCAAGCAAACGCGTAACAAACTATACATCTACTCGTACTTGAAACGTCTGTAATCAATGTATCTCGCAACACTCTCTCCTCTTATATGCGGACACAGGACACAGTACACAGTACACAGTAGGGGTCCTCCCAATGAGGCGGTGGTATGCCACAGCAGTACGACCGCCTTGTCGGGGAAATTGCCTTATTGAGACCCGGTTATGACTGCAATTCCCCAATCGCGCCAAACTATTTTATTGACCGTCTCGTATCGGGATACCGTCGTACTCAGGTGGCCATATTGGGGGACCCCTCCTGCGCATTCTCTTCGTTGGGCTCACAAAACACAAACCCCGTCACACAGGACAGCGTACCAGAATTCATAATTTTAGCCTTTCGACAACGTGTAGCGTGAGCGGACGCCTAGTACGATAGAGTTACTAAGGTATACCACTTTTTGGTTAAAAAACATTTTCCGAATAGCGGGACTCCTTAACCCTTTTAGCATCGCACTCCCGACATGGGGACAAAACACTTAAATTTAGACTGCGATCATTTTAGGAGTTGGAAATGGGGTGAACCCAAAATATCTGGAACAAAATTCTTGTTCGAGTCTGTCCATCGAGCTTCGCTTTCAGTTTACTCAAAAATCAGTGTTTGGGTGAAAGGTAGAGAGCATTCCAGTGTCATTATTGTTTCGAAATATTATTTTTTTGTTATACAGCACCTATTAATAGACCATGAACCATGAGTCTGCTCATCGAATTGCACTTTCGGCTTACTGAAAAGGCAGCTTTCGCCTAAGGAGGTATAGAGTTTCTCATCATGTTACGACAGCCTCGGAAAAAAAAAATGGTGCACCTGTACCGAGTTATATGTCAAGTATCAAACACACAAAAATACCAAGAAATACCAAACGAAGACCACTACAAACACGACGCAAACGAAAAACGTATGATACGGCAAGCGAAAACTTGATGTAGCCCCTTACACCCAACTTAAAGATCTTCGCCTCTTGCACTCTTGCACATCAGGTATCCACCAGAATATGTATTCAAACCATGGCTAGAGTTACCTGCGACCGTCTCCGTGGCTGCCAGCCCCGTGCCAAACGTACACAACCGAGCCTCCAGCGTCGACAACGTGAGAAAGGGAAGGCGACAGTCTCATCTGGGACGGCATGCCCCCACAAGTCACCTGGTTGAAGGTTTAGACAAGAGAACGGAAGCATAAAAGGGAGGACGATATATTCAACTGGTCTCTTGGGAGGAGTGGTGGTGTTATACAGGAGAGCATGCGCTCGTGCGCGATGGTTAGCTGACCCCCTTCCTACCCCTGCCTTCGACAATGCCATTCCCCCCTGCCCTGGCCCCTCGCCCCGCCCGCATCCTTCCATAATACCCTCCTACCCTCTCGCTTCCCTCCCCCAATCCTTAATCCTCTCTCTATCCTTCTCTCCTTCCGTCTTTCCTCCTCCCCTCGTCCACCCCCCCCCCCTCCTTCAGTGCTCACCTCCCAGACGAAGCTCTGCCGCGATTTCTTATTCTCTGCGCAGACCCCAAACACTCGCACAGGGCGAGAGCGCAATCCCGGGCTCAAATCTTGAGAAAGAAGCTTCCGATCACCGGGCCCCCTCCCAAGCAGAGCCGACGTCGCCGGAAGTATGCACGCCCAAAAGCCATCTGGCACCGGCAACCCGAGCTTCACGTCCACCACATATCTTTAACAGGGCATGCGTAGCGCAAGAAGAGGTCGATACGATTTATAATTGGGTTTTGGTACAGTATCGTAAGGTAATCCATTTTATATAAAGCCGACGTTGCCGGGAAGATACACGCCCCAAAATCGCCCGGTACGGGCAAGCCAAGCTGTACGTCCGCCACATACTTGTACATAGGAGAACTGCGACACGCGCATAAACGTATACTAGTATTAAAATGCTCTAAATTATAAAGTAGTCGTTTGAGCTGGTCGGCGTGACTAGCCCGGTTTACTTGCGCGGTTTCCAATTATTTTTCATATTAGGGGTCAAGAGTTTTTAATGTTTTACCTGGTAGAAATACGGCAGTAGGTACCTATCTGGTAACTCAAAATGCCTGTGTTTCCCCTTTCCAACTTCCACACCCGGGGTTTCCAACCGGAACACATCTCGAAAGGGAACTATGCACGGAGGGTATACGTTAGGGTAAAACAAAGCATGGAAGAAGCATGAACTTTGAGCCATCAAGGAATACCAAGACAAAACTAAACGGCCGACCTCCAAAACATGTCCGGCACGGGTAAGCCAAACTAAACGCCCGCTTCTCTAACTGTAAGGATATTCGTAGTGCAAGGAAAGCTCGAAAGGATGCTTAGGGTTTCTACTGCATTGTAAGGCGATTTACATCGACATGAAGCCGACGTCGCCGGGGACCGCGATATAACATTTTGTCAGGATATTAGTAGTGCAAACTTAGTTAAACAATTATTATATGACCTGATAGTTGGGTTTGGTTCTGTACTGTAAGGCGGTTTAATTGGATACGCCCAAAAATCGTCGGACAAGCAATCCGAGCTTAACCCCTTTACAGCCCCGAAAACTCTCCCTGTACTACCTCCAAGTAATTTTTTGTGTCCCAGAAAATGGGGTTTCAGCCGTAACGTCCCCCCCCCCGCACGCCATGTTAGTGTTTTGACTCACCCCCTCATCATCCCGCAGCCTAGGTTCGCCACGCCGATACGCCGGCTCCTCCCGGTTCCCCTCCGCTTCGAGCGCTCCGTGGTCAACGCCGAGGGGAACATGCGGTCCACTTGCTGGCAAAGAAGGATGCCCACCTGAACGCGAACGGTGCAACGTCACGTCACGTCACGTCGGCAATAGACGCGCGGGAAGGCGCGCGGGAGGAAAATCCTTTAATGTTGTACCTGGTTCTCTTTTTTGCTCGTTCGTCGATCATTCATCCTCCATGGATCCCGAAAAAAACGATTAACCAACCCCCGGTGAATGAATGAATGGACGAGTGAACCATTCGCTAGTTATAACTCTTACCCTACACTTTGTACACACGAACGAAAGTATTTCGGATTGGAGGAAGCCCCCTGCCCCGTGGCAGGAGGTCTCTCCCGGGATATACCGCACCTCCGCGCCGAGAACTCAGCGCGGCGGCATTCCTATCCTTGGAAATAAAAATCCCGGCGTGGTAGGATAGCCTTTACAAACTACGTACGCACCCGTGTTTTGCTTTTTATTATGTCCTTCAATTCGAGCAGCGCATTACGTGACCCGGCATGTCCTGAGGTCGGCCAAAAAAAAATATCGGCATGTTTCCACGACAAAAACTTAGCCCACGTTGGACAGACCAGGTCCCTATTGACAATCTACCATGATCTATGGCTTTCAGGGCAGACATATCCCTGATATGTATGATCTGCGTGGGCTATGTATCATGTTAACGGGTGAGCGCCGGAACATCTGCATGATCTAGCACAGGTTTCCTGGGTCGGATCTGTACCGCACAGATCCTGCACAATATGCCATAATGATAAGAGATAGGATCTATACGATCTATAGACGATCTAGATTGTCGTCTGTCCGATGTGCGAAACTTACCCCTTCCACAGCAGGCGTTTCCCCCACGCCGTGCCAGTAGTACCCCTCGTCGAAAGCAGCCACACCTCCCGTCCTCCCAGCTTCTCCACCCCTCCCAACCCCACTCCCACCCCGGCCTCCTTCGCTGCTACCACTGCCGCTACGGCTACTCCCGCAACTTTCTATCCTACGCTGACGAGGGCGCACGAGAATAACGTAGCTGCGGCCAGGCAAGGGCCCGTGCTTGGCCAAGAGGGAGGCATCCCCTTCTACCGCTAGCGCTATCCCTGATCCGTGCAGGCAGGGGCTTTCCTGCAATTCAAGCACCCTGTAAAACGATGGAAGAGTGTTGTAGATTGTGGGAGGAAGGTTTTCAAATGAGATTTGGCGGCAACAGCAGGGGAGGGTGCATTCGTGCAGGCAGGGATTTTCCAGCAATTCAAGAACCTTGTGAGGCGATGGGTTGAGTGTTGTTGTTGAAGGAGGGATTTTCTGGTGAGATTCAGCCAAAGCAGCAGCGGGGTTGCACCCTTGCAGGCAGGGGCTTTCGCGCTGTTCAAGTAAGCACCCTGTGAGGCGATGGATGGAGTGTTATGGAAGGAGGAGTTTTCTAGTGAGATTCCGCCAAAGCAGCAGGGAGGTTGCACCCGTGCAGGCAGGGGCTCTCCTGCAGTTCAACCACCCTGTGAGGCGGTGGGTGGAGTTTTGTGATGGACTTGGGAGTTTCCTAGTGAGATTCGGAGTCGATAGCAGCAGCAAATGGGTTGCTTGCTTTCTTGTAGTAAGGGGCTTTGCTGCAATTTTAGCATCCTATGGGAGGCGATGGATTGATACGGTAGCAGCGCTTCTGAGCCGTTTTTTTAACGAGTTTGCTCGACGGAGGCATTACCCATGTGTCGTCGGAACCCTTTCATGTTTTACAGTAGTATCCTTTTAGCACCGCATTCCCGACATGGCGAAAACACACTAGGAGTTAGACTACAATAATTGTGGGAGCTGGAAATGGGTCAAGGCTGCCCCTCCGCGATGTGGTGTGCCTTCAAACCCCGGAGGTGTCGCAAGTTGAAAAGGGGGAGAACACAGGCGTTCCTATGAGCTATATACCTGGTCTAGACAAACAAAAAAGCTCTTGAAAACCAACGGCAAAGTAATTGATGCATTAGCCGAGAGTATTAACCGTGCATGTAACACCGACCGACGACGACCAGCCAATACGAGCGTACAGTTTAGTCCATACCTAGGTTTCGCGCCTACTGTAGGCCAGCCTATTTCTCGTCGTGTCGCATTTTCATCTTCTCGAAACGTCAGCTCTTGGGTGAGGAAAAAGAGTCTCTCAAGTGAGTCATACAAAGCCGCATAAAGCCTATGTGCACCCTCACCGCGGTACGCATCATGGCAACAGGGCATATATATACACGGGATGCAGAAATGGCTCACCAGCTCTTGCGTTTTACTGCCGGGAACATGATGCTATACTAATTCTAAGTACTTTGTTCTTGACCCTGCAGTTGTTGTGGTTCCACGCTAACTTCGTCGCTGCCCGCTGTTCCGAGACACCATTAAATACGTCAGATCACACATGTGTTGTTTTTATATCTCTAGACTATGCACAATCCCATGCGATTCGACGAGGGAAGGGAGGGCTGATGAAATCTTCTCGCGAAAATAATGAAGGCACGTACCGTGGTGGGGAGGGGGGAGGAGAACCTGCTTAGTGGCCCTGGACCTGAGTGACGTCTACGGATAGAGAAGGAGAATGAAGAAGCGCGAACATTATATGTGGGATGAACAAAACCAAAAATGGAACCCGAGAGGTTTTAAAACATCGATTTTTACTCATTCGCCACAAGGATGATAAAATTCTTTGAAAAAACGACCCCACACTTGCCTTAAGTCAGGCCTCTGTTCTCGACCCTGCAGTACCACGGCCGCCAAGGGAGGTAGCATGTACGAGAACAGAGCCAAAAATAGGGCCGGCTCGCAACCTTGCTCCACCTCCAGCAAAGGCGTTAGCTTAGTCGAGGATGGCGACGAGTTTTGTCCCAACAGCGTTGCGCCCTGGCAGCAACCGAGGTAAATTGATACATAACACATGTAGGTGGAAGTGTGGTGAGCTCAATCTTCATGTTTACCCATCCGACGGGAGAAATAGCGAAAAAAAACAGTTGTAGTGCAACCGATAGGTCAGACGTGCACAGGTCAGCAACGTAAAAGGAGCTCTACATACGATCGTATAACTACGCAATATATTTTGAAAAATTAACGTAAACTCCAGCTGTAAGATAGAAGATTCCGTTGAAGCTCATCTTTGCAAGCGGTGCGTGTTACTCCGATCGCGCGTATTACTGAGTGTGTCCTCGTTAAGGATATACGTCGGCGACTCCCCTTAGAACTAGCTTGTACCAGGGTCAACAGGGTGATGATGTTAATCAATCTGTGCACGGAAACTATAAAACCCGTTTTCGATAACTTATAGGAAATGAAAAATACACTTCAGCTGTGAGATCGACCAAAAACGGTTTGATATATATGATATTCGCACACAATATAACAAAATTTGTACCACGAAATATCACTCTTCTCGTGCGAACGTCACCCCAAGTAGACACGTCAAGCCAGCGACTGATCATAGTCATGAGTTGCCTTCAGAGCCTTGTACGCAACACGATCGTACCACGCAAGATCATTCTCGTGCACAAAAACGTCCGCCGAGGTAACGTTCAAAACACTGTTATTATTATTATCATTATTATTATTATTATTATTATTATTATCATCATTATTATCATCATTATTATCATCATTATCATTATCATTATCATTATCATTATCATTATCATTATTATTATCATTATTATCATTATTATCATTATTATCATTATCATTATCATTATCATTATTATTATTATTATTATTATTATTATTATTATTATTATTATTATTATTATTATTATTATTATTATTATTATTATTATTATTATTATTATTATTATTATTATTATTATTATTATTATTATTGCTATGCAAAATATATGCAGGCTCGTTCGTATGCAACAAACACAACACCACACAATGATTGTTTCCACCTCTCGGCGCAAGGGAGGAAAAATGGCAGGATGCTAGGAGTGGCGTGTATCAAAAGCAGTGGCGTGTATCAAAAGAAACGCCCACGCTTCCTATTTTTTTTTTCTTCTACTCGAAGAATCCAAAGCACGTCGCGGGATAAGGGCAAACGCTCCACACCAATTATCGCACGCCCAAGTGCGCCAAACCAACCCAAACAGACTGCAAAATGTACGCGCCATGAGACCACACCTCAAAAACTCTTCTTCTACGTGGAGACCCCAGCACTCCCGAGTATATACTTCGTACATATTTTTTATAACGCACTTGTACGTCCCACCTTCTGGACAAGCCGTGGTTACAGGTGCTGTCCCTGTTCCCCGCCGGTACGTGCCTCTACTTTTATCGCGCATACGCCAAACCGAACAAAACCGATCATAACCCCGCGCATCCCGCGTCCACGCACCTGCGCTCGCGCCGCTGCTCGCGCCTCAGCCCCGGCCTCCCGTCCCAGCCACAAATACACCAAATGGAACTCCCCCTCCCCCTCCAGCTCCTCCGCCTCCTCAAGAGTTGCCATTTCGACTGCCCTACCGGTTACGAGGCCACTATCTTTTGGCGACGATTTGATCTGGATACGATCTTCTGTTGACGGTTTCATCCGGAAGTGGAATAGGAAGGCGTCGGTCGAAGACAAAACACCCAAGCGGCCTTGCCCCACCTCCAGCAGAGCGCCGGACGTAGCCGTTCCGTGCCCTGTGCGTGGTAGAAAACAGCAGTTACGGTGCGAGCCAGAAACGGCAGTTACGGCACGAGCCGGAAGCAGCATTCATGGTATGATCTGGTTCGTAGACAAGAAGTACCGTTTAAAACTCGTGACAGTAAGCGAAGAGAGGAGGGAGGGGTGGGGGGAGCGCGTGGCGGCGGGTTGAAAACAAGACGCCCAAGAGAGTAGAGCGGCGGGCACAATATACAATTAGCGCCAAAAAAAAAAGGGGCTTCTTTCCACCCTCGGATGCCCGAATCATGTCCCGCCCGACACCCTGGGAAGCCCCAAAAATAAGCAATAATAAATAAATGAATGCTTGTGTTTGTGCCTACTGAGACAGTGGCACCAATAGAACAGCAGCACAGCTTCCAGTATGTCCCAGCAGGGTGGGGTCACGCCGGGGTTGAGTTGGGTCGGCGTTAGGTTAGGTTGAGGACGGTTACAGTAGCTTCATCCGTCCGTGAGCAGCCTTTACCTGGTCGGAAGAGGCCCGCCGTGGTCCAAGAGCGGACGCTGCCGCGGCCCTCCCGGTACGCCTGCTTCAGACGACATAGAGAGAGGGAGGGGACTCGCTCGTCGCCAAGAGCGTCACGGAACAGCCGGAGCGTCCCCTTAGATTTGTCAAGCATACCCTCGACCTGTCAATTGGTTGTCAAGATAGCGGGGGAGGGGGCGGGGTGTGTGACGAGACTCGTTATCGTGCATGACCTAAACCATAGACTCTCGCATCCGTGGGGTAGAAACGGGGGGTACTGAGTTTGTGCATGGCCGTAGTCGTACGACCATAGACAATCGCATCCCTACTATGCCGGGACGGAGCACGTCCGGTTTTCACCATCCAGGCAGGCATTGCTTGCACCAAGCGCGAAGCGCCGTGGGATGTTCGGCGAGTCGCATGAAGGGTGAACTGCATCCTCCAAGAACCGCTCGTAAGACGGACTTCGGCACCTTGTGCCTACTTTCTTGCTTGAGGGTGGCAGCGCCAATGAGTTACTTTGTATTCGGTGTGATCACTCCAGAGACAGCAATGGGTATTATTACTATGTAACTTCCTCGTGGGTGCCTTACCACATTCACACTACGTGATGCGATCATTCCCCTTGTGCGGAGTTAGGGTTCTCCACCCCGCACAATATGATCTACTCGATGACCATCCTGGTGACCGCTAAAAAAAAAAGAAAAAAGTGCCCTGGTTGTCTAGCTCACGCAGCGATTGTCACGTTTAACAGCGCCGTTGCCAACCAACGCCAACCCCAATATACATATATTGTTTTACAGCGTCGAAACGGGGGCGGGGGGGGGGGGGGGTCAAGAGAGTCACGGAACAGCCGGAGCGTTTCCTTAGATTTCTAGGATTTGGCAAGCATACCCCCGACCTGCTCATTGGCTGTCAAGGCAGCGACGGCGGGGTGTATAGGCAAAGTCGACGGACGGAGGGGGAAGGAGGGGGAGGGGGTGCAGAGATTGTGGGGTATGCTGTACGCGGACGATGCGGGCATCGTATCGCGATCATCAGAAGGTCTGGAGAGGATGATGACGACGATCGTGACTGCGTGTTCGTCGTTCGGGCTTACAGTATCCGAGGCAAAAACAGAAATAATGTGCCTGGAAACCAAAAGCGGGGGGAAGGTGTCCTTCACGATCAATGCAGCCGGCCAGGTTTACAAACAAACAATCCAGTTTGTATACTTGGGCGGGGCTATCACCGCAGACAGAAACCTTAGCACTGAAATAACGCGGCGTCTTCAGAGGGCCTGGGCGTGTTTCCAGCGGTACAAGATGGAAATCTATGATCGCCCGGGTGTGCGTTTACGGTTGAAGGTGCGGTTGCTGAAAGCTGAGGTGGTCGAGACACTGCTGTACGGTTGCATGACGTGGAGCCCGAAGAAGCCTGACTATGACAGGCTACGACGGGTTCACCGCTCCATGCTCCTCCGATGCCTTGGATGGCGGAAACGGAAGCGCGACGACCACACCCTATCGTACGCCGACGCGCTTGCCCAGACAGATTCCGAGAGCGTTGAGGTGATAGTGCGCAAACGGAGGATTTTGTTTGCGGGATTCGTGGCACGCATGGGGGAGGAGCGTCTGCCACAGAGGGTGATGTTTGGGGAGTTTGTTGGGGGTAAAGGCTACTCAGGGGGGCAAGAGAAAGACTGGATGGATCATCTGAAGGAGGATATGTCGGTTTTTGGAATGAAATTCGAAGGATGGCGAAAGGCTGCTCAGAAGGCTGGCAGATGGTTTCGAAGAGTAGAGGAGGGAGCCGAGTTGTTCATGCGGAATTGGCATGAAACGGAGAGACGCAAAGCTGCAGAGCGACGCGCAAAGGCTGCGGCAGCGTCATCCACCGTTGGCATCTCTAAGCGGCCGGGGGGAGGGGGAAGGGGGGGGGGGCGGGGAGGGGAGTGGGGGAGGGGGGGAGGGGGGAGGGGGAAAGGGAGGAATGGGGGAGGGGCGGAAGGGGGAGCGTCATGCCCAAGAGACTGAAGTCTGGGTTTGGCCATCATCGTATTGAAAGTTGTGGGCTTTCTAATGGCCATCACAAGATGGCATAAGACCGCCCTGATTTCTTCGCCATGTTGCGTTCTTTCCCAGGTGCCATTGATGATGGACGTGATACCCTCTGTTAGTCCAATGCCATTCTTAGCCAGTTCCTAGGGTCTACTAGTATGACATTTTTCTTTCTTTTCTTTTTTTATTTCTTTTTTTTTCTTTTTTTCTCTTCTTCTTTCCTTGCTTTCCTGTCTTGTCTTTTCTTGCTTTTCTTGTCTTTTTCTTATCTTTGCTTGCCTTTTTCGTCTTGTTTCGTTTTTTTCTTTTCTTTTCTTTCCTTTCCTTTAGCTTTTTTTCTTTTCTTTGTTTCTTTTTCTCCAATTGACTTATGCCTGTCGTGCGTATGCGTAGTGATAGATACTACGTGTAATATATACGTGGTAGTCTTCCTTGGGTGGCAATCGGAATATTTGGTTTCTCCAGGCGTGAGTAGTGAGACGTATGTACCGGCCTGGACCTGGCACATCGTAGACTGACTCCCGATTTCACTTTTATATGTTTCTGGTGGAGGCATGAATTGCGTCAGCTGTGATATATGCGTGTACCACCTTGGGTTGTGTGTTTTTCCCTGGGGTATTCCTCAGCTCCAGAGTGACTGGAGCCTGTCCTGTGACCACGGACTTGATTATGCGAGTTAATGTGAGAACAACAACAACAATGGGGGGAGGAGTTCTCAATGTCATGCATATTCGTAGGGGAGGGGGAGGCATGGTTGTAGTCGTATGACCATAGACCCTCACACCTCTGCAATGCCGGAGCGGCGATCGGAGGGGAAGGGGTACTCAAGATTCATGCAAGGCCGTGAGGGGGTGTGTGAAAAAAGGAGGGTGCAACAAGTGGAAGGATCGGGCCGTTACGTAGGGTAATACGGCGAAAGGGATTCGTGTATGCCTCATTTTCTGCATGGATGCATCCTACAATATGTATTTTCTTAGATGGCGGGACCCTTGCGCCTGCACCAGAAGCGAAAAAAGGACGCAGGCATTCGATCTTAGACGCACCCAAGCTATGCAGCCATAACCAATGGACCCAAGATACATTCAAAAACATTAACCAGGTACGCAGATTTTTTAACAAGCAAGCTGGCCGATCAAATCCACCACCAAGTTATTGTTGTTCTCACATTAACTCGCATAAATCAAGTCCGTGGTCACAGGACAGGCTCCAGTCACTCTGGAGCTGGGGAATAACCCAGGGAAAAAAACACAAACCAAAGGTGGTACACGCATGTATCACAGCTGACGCAATTCATGTCTCCACCAGAAACATATAAAAGTGAAATCGGCAGTCAGCCTACGATGTGCCAGGTCCATACTGGTGTATACGTCTCTCGCGCCTGGAAAAACCGACTATGCCGCTTGCCACCCAAGGAAAACTACCACGTATATATTGCACGTAGTACCTATCACTACACATACGCACGAGAGACGCAAGTCAATTAGAAAAAAAAGAACTAAGAAAAGAAAAGAAGATAAAGGAAAGAAAAGACAAGTAGGCGAAAAACGAAAAAAAAAGCAAGAAAAGACAAAAAAAGCAAGAAACAATATTAATAGCAGCTTCTCCGAAATGGCTCAACGCGATACAACAGTGGTACCTCTATAGCGCCGGTTGAATGGTGCTTGTATTTCCAGCTGGCGCATACGGTAGTCATAAAGGAACCCCCACTCTAAAACAGTAGAACACGACCCGAACCTTACTCACCTCTGTATCAATGGAAGGCATCACCCGCACCAACCTATCCGGCGCCCCTCCCTTCGAAGGAACACCATCTCGCGGCGCCGCACCCTTCTTTTTCCCCTCAAAGCTCCCCCTCTTGTCACCACGCACTCCCGGCGCTCCCTTATTTCCCCCCCCCTTCCAAGAGAAAGGCCCACACTGCCCGGCAAACGGGCCCGCTCGGCCGTCAAACATCCGGTCACTGCTGCCCCCATTCTTCCCCACGCTACTCCTAAGATCACCCACTAACCCTGACGAACCCAGACCAACACCAATACCCACACCACCACCAGCAACAACAGCCGTCGCGGTAGACGCTGTACTGGGCAAGAACCGTGGCCCAAACGGAGGAACTGGAGGCAACGCATCCGCGTCGTTCACCCACGCCGGAGAGGAAGGGGAAGCGAGGCTCCCCGCGAAACACAAGGGCGTCCTCGAAGGGGTCCTCGAAGGCGTGGCCGAGGGAGTGCTCGTAGGGGTTTGCAATGGCGTCGCGGTGGGCGTAGGGGTTGGCGTGCACGTGGGGGTGGGTGCCGGCATGCGGCCCATCGAGCCCGCGCTGGGCGGCGTCTCTGGTGCTACTCCCCGCTGGCGTTGTCTGCGAATCCCGGAAGTGCGCTCGGAACGAGGGGGGGAGACAGAAGAAGACCTCCTTGCGCTGCCCGGGATGAACGGGCTGCACGCACAAATATGAATACGTGTAACGGGGCGGGGCGCACACAGCAGCGGAAGAGTAATGCCGTAAGCGATAACAACCCTCCCCTCCACATTTTTGCAACGATCGAGAAAGCGCGGCCCAGACACGCAATAATCAATGCTGTCACTTTGCCGCCTCAGCCAACGGCGGTGTATAATTTTGAGGCTGACGACACTGCTGTCAAGGTTCAAAGACACAAACGATTCCTTAGGTATGAAGCGTATCCAGATTGATTTCATACCTTCATGCATAATACCTGGTACTGTACAAAAGCCAACCGCTTGTTTAACCCTCCTACAACTGCTGTCCCTCACAATTTCCAAGTGGCTTGACCCTAAAAACGTACGTACAGGTGTATAGGGGATAATGACTGGTAACTTAACGCCAACGACCAAACCACAGGCCGTGCCATATGAATAGAGGACAATGCGGCGGGCAGTCAGCGTGAGTCACCCTCACCCTCTCAGCCCCGCTGGCGTGCTCTGCCTCGGCGAAGTCCCCCATTCCAGAAATCTATCCGCTAATGCTGCCGGCTTCGCTCCCTGCTCGGCGTCACGAGCATGTATCATATGTGGATGCGTAATGACGGAGGAAGGAGGGGGGGGGGGGGGGGGTGAGAGAGGGGCATCTCACCACTTATTCAACCTACACCTAATCAAGCCCAATCAACCAATAGGTTAGAGCCAATCCTCTTCGTCTCGTACACGGTGTGATCAGCCATACACAGCGTCGAATATGTGGTAAGGTGTGCTGGAGTGAAAAGGCAGGAGGGAGGAGGGATTAGGCAGGGGGAGGAGGCAGGAGAGAGGAGAGAGGAGCGAGGATGGGGGAGGGAGAAGGGAGGAGAAAGGTGGGGGGAGATAGGGAGGAGAAAGGAGAAGGGAAGAGAGGGGAAGAAGGAGAAGGGAAGAGGGGCGAGGACAGCGCGCGTGGCAGTTGGCGGTTGGCGGTAGGGGTACTAACTTTTTGCTATTGTTCGTTTCACGAATAATGTGGATATTTGCCAACAGCCAACATTAACATTGCTATTATGTAAACTCTGATACCAGAGGTAAGCTCGTAGAGAAACGTACCATCAGCAGGTACCAGGTGAGTATGAAGGCAAGCTGGTACCTGGTACATGTGTATGACTCGTAAGAACATCTGGCGCGAAATTAGACGCGACAGGGGATAAACTAAAAGTAACACCCGCGACGCGTCGGATGCGGTGCAAGACGCAACACCACGTCCTAAAAAATCTACCAGGTACAGGATTGTTACCTGCATTATTGTAAAGTGAGTACCGTAAGAGAGAGAGAGCATCGACACCGCTGTGCTCGCGTCGATACCTGGTATACATTCATGTTGCTGTATGAATAGGTACGTACGCAACGGGAATCAGCGAACATAGCACAACAGCAGTACGACACCCCTGGACCTACTATGAATATGATACTCTACACAGAGCAGCATGATATTAAATAGCAAATACCCCGCACAACGAGTGACACCGGCAGGCATAGACGCACAGATTACGCAGACCCGGACGGCGAAAGGGCGGGGGAAGGCGGCGGGTGGAACGATGTCACGATATCCCATTCGAACCCATCGTTGTATACAAGGTATGTCATGCCATGAACGCACTGGCAAGAAACATACCAGCTGTATCAGAGCCTAATCATGGCTGTTGGGCAGCAACAGGGTCCTGGAATAGCAGTCTCAACGAATGCTGTCACACGATGCGATGCGATTCGATGCACAAGGTACTGCTGTACCATGAACAACGAAACAGCACAACCAACACGTTGACTTTGACTTGTTCGATTCACTCTCTCCTCTTGACTTTTGTCAGTTGTGAAACGAGTCAACTCCTTCACTCGTTCGACAGGAATTCCTGGATTCATTCCGCCGCCGTCCCTGACCTAACCTGACCCTGCCCCGCCAGAGTTGTACTCTTAATTTTTTCAGCACACTTTATTTTAGACCCACTATTTTTGGTACATAAATATGCAGAGCCTATGCATATGACACCCGCATGATATCATATTGATCTTGTACCTGCGCTCGCGTGTATAAAGGCTCTTTCTAAAAAGAGCAAGAAAAAGAGCAAACGGCGCCAGAAATCTCTGCAATCCAGGACGCAGAGGCTGGCTCGGCCCGGCTCCGAGACGGAGCAAACTCGCGCCCAAACCAAAGCCCACCCGATGAGCAAAAGCTGGGACTCAGTGACAACTTGAGCTGATAGCCAATGCTGCCAAGCAAAATAATCTAGCACGCAACGCCCGCCACGGTCATGCAAGGAACTCCTGTTACTTACTGAGCGTGTCGGGCCGCAAACCGCAAATCCTCAACGGCGATCTACGAGAGTGGGTGAGGGAGTGTATGTCGCAAACGCGAGGAGTAGGCCATCGTCTCTCAACATAATACCCTGCACCGCAAGGAAGAACCTCTAGTAGTGCGTTACGCCGAGGTGTGCTGCACCTTGCCGTGGCGCGCGAGCACTCCTATGGCCGGATAGAACCGAGCACGGCTTGGTGGCAACGCAAAGGGTGTTCTCTGCTGGGAGCAAAACCACAGGCAATTTTTCTCTCCATCTTGTAGCATCTTATAGCCGTGCGACTCTCGCGATTGACTCACCTCGCCCAGAACAGCACGGCCTTGCTGAGGAGGTGTTTCATACGACGGGCCCTTCCACCGCGGAGGTGAAGTCGAGCACGAGCGCATGGCCATCTCCCAAGCAACACAGAACGTCGTACGGGAACTGGATTGTGTAGTGGCCGATGGACCGATCATGTGGACAATAAAAACCCCAATCCCCTCTTTCGCGAACGATAAGCATGCCATCCATGGTGGTATCGTGCCGAGAATACGCGCCGGGCTCTCCACACGGGAAGGGGGAAAGAACAACTGGGCGTCTGCGTCGCCGGGAATGGTCCCTGGCTGATCCCTCTTGCAAGGGGCTCGGGCAAACGGCTCTGCGACGCTGCTGCCCCTCCACGCATTCAATCAGCCCCTAGGAACATACCAAAACATACCGCGGTCTCTGGCAAAAGGCGCGGACTAAATCACTTCAGTGAGACGATACCAGGAGGGGAGGTATGCAGCACTCTCATGGAGATAGCGGGCGACAGCGCACGTCTCGCGGCATAGGTCCCCGCACGACTTCGAGCAAAACACACTCCGTGATTGGGGTGTCCGCCGATCCCCATGCGGGCACCGAGGATTGGACGGATGGGTTTGGCCTGGCCCAGCCTGCGGCGTCGCACAAGTCTCCTTCGCCGGCCCCGCACTCTCCTGCCTCCCAGAGAGCGGCCGCCCTGGTGCGCATTGCCAAGGAAGAGAATGCACCCCGCCGCCGCATCCCGGTGACCGTGGTGTCTACGAGCGTGCACTACTCGAAGTCGGCAACACGGGAGTCCGGCAAGGCTGCACCGTCTGCTTCAGGTTCGAGCTCGCGACAGCATAGCTCTGCCTTCTCTGGTGCCGGAAGGTCATCAATCCCTGCCGACTCTGCAGCTGCATCGGCGACAGCATCATCAGCAGCAGAAGGAGCGGGAGCATCCTCCTCCTCTTCCCGTAGCAACAGACATCATCGCAGAGGCGACGGGAACAGCGAGTACAGTAACCGATCTTCCCAGCGGGGGAGGGAGGACGGGAGGGGACCCTCTGCCACCACCACCACCACCAGCCGGAAGCAGCCTAGGCCGGAGACTAGCACAGCTCCCCGTAGGAGAGGCTCGCACACCGAGCCGAACAGGCCACCACCACAGCAAAGCTCGAGCTCACGAACAGGAGGTGGAAGCGGAGCATCAGGAGGAGGAAACGGAGGAGGGGGGTCCAGAGGGGGGGAGCGAGTAGATCCCAAACCCAAGTACAGACCTAGCAGGGAGGAGAAACTGGACAGCAGCAATAAGCACTTCTCCGGCACGGGAAGAACCGGGGGGGGAGGCGGAGGCTCGGGGGCGAGGGCTGCGAGGCCTTGGGAAGATATCGTGGAAGAAATGAATGACAGTCCTACAGACTCGGAGGTACCCGCGCCGCAACCCCGCGCGCTCAGGACGCCGAGCGCCGAGTCTACTCCGACTAAACAGAGCCGAAATGTGAGTTTTGAATTTTGTTTTGAAGGTGTTGCTGCGTTCCTCCTTGTCGAAGAACAGCCGAGCATACTATGATATGATAGCAGGCATGTTATTATTGAACCTTGGTGTTGCACAGGGTTGTGTTGAGCGGGGTATTTGCATAGGCTCTAGAAAGGGACATGTTGGTTTATACGTTGGTGCTGCTGCCTGATACCTCTG
This sequence comes from Undaria pinnatifida, assembly GCA_012845835.1. Classification (NCBI taxonomy): domain Eukaryota; class Phaeophyceae; order Laminariales; family Alariaceae; genus Undaria; species Undaria pinnatifida. Next base: position 7,214,732 of record JABAKD010000012.1, on the reverse strand, counting down.
TGCCACGCTGTCCGGAAATATAAGCAAATGTGGTGAGTTAATAGTATTAATGAAACCTTGGTTATATTCCCGATCAAATGGGTACTTGCATCTTATATACATACATCAGCATCCCCCTTCTCCCTACCTTATCTCCTGTCTTTCTCTCCTTGGGCGACTCATTGTACTTCGTAGTCTATCGCCGAACAGGGGTTGGAATTGCCACGGTTTCCATGGGATGTGTGTCTCTCTCTGCTCTGCAGGTTGGTTGCGGGGTTTGTATTTAGATTCGCTGTATACAATTTCCGCTGTACATGCAGCTAACTACCGCTCTTTGGTACTGCTGACACCATTGCTGAATAAACAGCAGCAGTAACATCTAACAATGGGTATGCACTGCTGACCTCAACAGCAGTACCTGGTGTAAAGTTTATAGCACAGCTGTGCATAACTGATACTCGAGTATATACAAGCATACCGGATACTTATACGACTATGAGCGCACCAGGTTTCGATATGATGCAAGCATGCAGTAAGTAGCACGGCAGCGGCGACAAGCGCTCATGGGAATAGCGACGGTGGTGGTGTTTCTGTCTTTGGTAGCGCGGTTGCACGGGGTAAGCAAGCCTTCGACCACAGCAGTACAAGAGACACCTACGAATACACTGCTGTCAACAGCACCGCGACCTAGTTTTTTTTTTTTTTTCCATCCTCCGGCGGATGGGGAAAAATAAAGCTTTAGCTCACCACACTTCCACGTATTTTCATACGCGTCGTGTGTCGATTTAACTCAGCTGCTTTCGCATAGTTTAAAGCTACAGCAGTGTGTGTGTGTGTGTGTTCTTCACATTAAACCGTTTTTCTACTCGTCGACATCCAGCACACCCAGTGTCCGTACTGATTCTTCACCCTAGAAAGATCAGCTCTGTGGTCACAAGCCACGACACAGAGATAATGCATCGTAATGCATTCGACAACGCAATGTCATGCCCTAGTACTGGGTACGACAGGCACAACATACATACGTCAGCAACAGAAATACATTGGAAGAGAGAAATACGAAATAAACAAAAACAAAAACAAAAACAAAAAAAGAAAAAACAAAATAAGAAAACAAATAAAAACAAAGATAAAAATAAAACAAAAAAATGAAACAAACAAAATGCAGTAGTACGGGCCGATTGATCATAAACCGAAACCAACCTGTTACATACGAGGATTAGTTTTGGGCTGGATTTCTTGTTTGAGAAAGGGCGTGCTGCAATAATTCCAGTATAACAGCTGTCGGGTTTATTATTTTCCCGTCATGCTTGAGCTAAATTTCTTGCATGCGTGTGGGACTGTTTCTTATGAAAGGGCCGGTAGTGTGCGTTTTGTAGTAAAAAACGGGGAAGCTGGTTCGGGCTGGATTTTTCCTTACGAGCGAATTCGAGCTTTTATAAAAAGGTCGTATATATAAAAGATTGAAAAACGTCAGCTTTGAGTACGACCGATTGAATGGTTGAAACTCAACTTTGCAAGCTTTGTGGTACATAATTAGACCTATGTTTCATTTATGATGTGGTGTTTGTGAAATACACCTGGTTGTTTCGAGTTTCTAATTTGTTGTGACGGCACCACAAAGACAGGGCAATTTCAACATGCCTGAAGCCTGAAAATCTGAAGCGTTGAAGCGTCCGCCGTATCGTTTGTCCCCACACATGGTCAAGCGGTTCCCCCAAAACAAGCGGGGATGGATAAATTTGAGTCTCCAAAAAATTATGAGCGTAAGAATTCCACCAACGCACACAAGTTGACGACAGTTACCGATATCAATTTGCGCGAATTCCTAGCGATAGCTGTACTAGAGTATTTTATTCAGTAAAAGGTTCGCTCTACAATGACTTAAGTTTGGCTGTCGGACCTCCGAAGTTGTGATTTCAATCTTATACAGTATAATTTCAAATACCAGGCTGAGTTTCTTGGTAAGTGCTTCTTATTACGCCGCGCCAAAGATAGGGACCTATGGACCCCTCCCTTCCATGATGGCTGAAGCCTGGTTGTACGTCCCACTGTCTGCCGCCGCCGATCGATCCATCAGCGCACACAATTTGACCACAGTTTTTATGCTGCTGGGCGAATTCCTAGCGACATCACGACCTTGTTCAGCCCGAGACCTGACGTGACGCAATCGAAGCGTATCCAAAATGACGTGCAGGCACCTGGTACAGCTTTCAGTAGTAGCGTACCATAGGTCATATGCCACTAGGGACGGAGCAGCCGGCACGAGGCGACCAGCCAGAGCGTGTTCTTAACTGGAAGTAACAGCTTACATTTCCTCGTCAAAAATAGTTACAGGCATTGCATGGAGTTCATCTCACGCGTGGCGTGCATGTGTAGTGCATGGCGTGCAGCACAGGCGAAGCGCTTCTTTTTTCTACGATTCTTGTTGATACCGGACCGAAAGATTGGAGCCCCTCCCTTTCAAGATGGAGCCTGGTTTGAACGCCCGCCGCCCCCGACCGATCCACGAATGCGCACCAGCTGGCCCTACTAATTGTTACGGGTATTCTTCCGCGCGAATTCCTAGTGATTTTAGCCCGACGCATGACACGCAACGCAATGCAAACATATCGCATCTTACGCCTGATGCCCTGTTGTGCCTGGCATAGCATCTAGTATAGCATCTAGTATAGCAGTCAGTCAGTACAATGCCAGATAGTATGCATTTTTGGACGGGACAGCCGTCACGCCGGCACGGGGCGACTAGCCAGAGTGTGTTGTTTCACTGGCGGCGACAACATGTGTATCCTTGTCGGAAGAGTAAACATTGCGTTGGGTGCATCGCGCGCATGTTGTGTATCGCGTAGCTAGTGCGTGGCGGGCAGGACGGGCGAATCGTTTCTTGTTATTTGGAGCGAATGCGGGTTTCTTATTTACTGCACGGTGCGTAAGAGCAGGCACCCCTTTGAAAATGGCTGAAGCCTCTTTGTGCGTCCGCGGCAGACGACCGAACCGCCAACGCCCACAACCGTTGGAAATGTCCTACTCCACGAATTCCTAGCGGCGGCGATGGGAGTGCTCTCTGCTTTTTGCTCGAGACATGCGACGTATTGGTAACGTTTCGTATTGTAGATATAATATCATTTGTACAGCAGTAGTACCTGGTACAGCACCTGGTCCAGTAGTACCTGGTGCAGTACCTGGGACGGTACTTGGTACAGAGTACTGTACCTCGTACAGCAGTCAGTACAGTACGAGGTAGTATTGTGTTTGACATGAGTGTGTAACGCCCCTGGGATGATGATTGTCAAGAGCCTGTGACCTCCATAACCAAGTGGGCACAAACCACGAAAATGGCGACTTTTGGAGTATCTCGTTGAGATGTGCCCATAGGCGCGTCGCTCAGCGTTTGCACCCTCGTACCGGTCGTCGAGAAAGCCCCCGTTTAAATTCGTGCGAGGGGATGTAATATGCGCTATACACTGTTATACATACATATCTGGTACCATGGTACACATGATGCCTTTTGGGACGGGGTAGCCCGCACGGGGCGATATGTAGCTTGTTGTTTTCTGGCAGCAACTAGACATCCTCGTCGAAAGCTTATGCATTGTATTGAGTTCGTCGCGCGCGTGGCGTGCACGGCGGGCGAAGCGCTTGTTCTGCTCCTTAGCGCAAGACACGACGCGACGCATTGGAACGATATCATATCATACCGCATTGCAGCAGTAGGCACCTGTCACAGTCAGTACGCTACTGCTACTGCTGTGTGTACTGGTGCTCATACAGTGAGTGAGCTACCCGATTTAAAAGCCCCGCTGAACATGCCAATGTTACCGCTCTTATGTCCGTGCCGCTCTTTTGATCGGCTATAATATACCAGGTAGGCTTTATTATGGGCGCCACATGACGTGACAAGCCGTTTTGACCGCTCTTGAACTCGTTTTCTACTGTTCTAGACGTTTTAATTTTCGGTGTCCATGATTGCTGTACTTATTCGTAGTCTACCCGGTATACATTTCCTATAGTACAATGCTATGTTTATTTTTGTGCCACTGGTTCGATGGTTGTAGCGTTGATGTTGATGTTGATGTGTTTTTTTTATCAAGTGCTTATGTTGCAAGTTGTAAGCCGGATTTATGCAATGTCCTCCCGCCGTGTATAGGCGCCCTGAGACGGTTGCGCTTGGTGTAAGGACAGCGGGCAGTCAAGGCTGTTTGTAAAGGTGTTTTCGTCCGTCTAGGAGACGGAATGTCCTCCATGACATGTATGGAAACTCCTTTTTTCTATACGTTTTCAGTTTTCAGCAATATGGTAAGGCGTTTCTCCGAAACGGGGATTATTAATCGTGATCCGGGGGGTTGGCTGTCAAGGCTTTCTATCAAGGCGTTTGCCTTGACGGCGTCTGTCTAGGGGTGGAAATGCCGTCTCCTGATCGTTCTTTTGCGGTAAACCATATGGAATTACTAAACTTTGTACTATGTTATAAAAATATTTTAAGGACGTCAGCCGTGAGTTCGACGAATTTCGGGTCAAAACTCATCTTTGCTAGCTGCTATTGTATACCTGGTATATTATTAAATATATAATTTAATTCCAAGGGGAGTTGCAGACCTATATCCTTATTGAGGACACACCCAGTAATACGCGCGATCGGAGTATCACACACAGCTTGCAAGGATGAGTTTCGACTTGAATCTTCGATCTCCCAGTGTATTTTTATTTTTATAATTTATATCATAAGCGGGAGTGTATTTTTATTTGTATAATTTAATGAAGATGCACTTTAGCTGTGAGATTGAAGATGTTGTCGAAACTCATCTTTGCAAGCTGTGTGTGATTCTCCGATCGCGCGTATTACTGCGTGTGTGTCCTCATTAAGGATATAGGTCGGCGACTCCCCTTGGAACTACAATGTAGCTTGTACCAGATTCAACAGGGTGGTGTTAATCAATCGGTGCACGGAAATTATTAACCCGTTTCTGAGGGGGACAAAATCTTACAGCTGTGGCAGGGAAGGCATCAGTTTGTCAAGTATATCCTGTAAGTCGTACAAGCGGTAAGGGGAGGGCAGAGATTTTTTATAGCGTGGGGGCCGGGGGCGGGGGGGGGGGGGTAGTAGAGGGGGGGGGGCAACTCAATTTGTGCAGCAGCTAACAACCCTTGAAGGAGACAAATCTGACGGTTGTGGGCGAAACACATCAGTCTATCATGTATATCCTGTAAATCGTACAAACGGTGAGGGGAGGGGTCGGGAGTGTTCGAAAGGGGGGGGAGGGAAAGGGGGAAGGGGGATTTTTAACCGCTTTAGATCGCATAAATGTATGTATGATGCAACTAGTCATGGTCCCTCAATAGTGCGGTGCGTTTCCAGATGACAATATCCGGCTAAATTTGGACCCCGAACTGCTGTCGTGGGATGCCGGTATAGTGCGCACTCTGTGGGGTGAGGTCGTGGGAAGTGATTCTCACCGCACTAAAATGCCCCCCCCCCGACTTGCCCTTTTGGGACTTTGGAGGAAAAAAATGACGAAATATAGTGACGATTACAGCACCGACCAGGTAAAGCACGGCGGGCTGCAGGCTTACGGGGTGGATAGTTTACGGTTCGATGTACATATATACAATCCAACGAGTTGTGCACGACACAGGCAGCATGCTACTACTCGTCCTGCTACGCGCTTGCACTCTATCTGGTATTAATAGGCGGTGGTGACGCCGTACTTGTCGTTTTCTTCAATTGCGTGTTTTGGCTCCTGGGCCCCAAACGGGTTTAAGCTGTTGCGCTAGCGCGGGACTGCTTACTGCCGTTGCTGTGGTCTCGGCAAAAACCGTACTTGTTACCCGGGGAAATACATACGAGGAAGAGTACTACCTGTACCGGTTATAGAGTCGTCCCTCGTTAGAGCGGTGCCTTGCCAGATGGCTTAACCCTCGCAAAGGTAGGGCCCTGAGGATTCCGGATTACATAATGCGGTACTCTGTAGGAGGAGGTCTTGACAAGCCAATTTCAACGCACTAAACTGGGACCCCGCACTGAAGGGTGCCGCCCTAACGCGGTTCCGCGACCAGGAGACCAGTAGGCTGTGCTTTGATCCTGTCATGTCGTATGGCAGGATGTACGAAGGAGCGCGGCCTGTGACGTAATTTTCTTGGCCTCTTTTCGTGTGCTCTTCAAGCTCCATGCGTTCGCAAATAGTTATCGAAGAGAACTGAGTATTCCTCAGAGTGTTTCTGCATGAAGGGCGCCTGTCGGTGTAGGGTCTGTACATGTCGAGTCTACTTTCGTGTGGTAACACAGAAAAGCTGTACGAAGGGCCACAGAAGCTGCCCAGGACGAGTACGTAGAGCCTAGAGCTCTCGAGGTCAAGGTCGAATCAACTATTCTAAGATCGATTTTCAGATATATTGATACCTCTCGTACGAGTGGTATTGTTCTTGTACGCGTACGTAGTGGGGGGTTTACACAGGCCTATATATTCTATATGGAGTGTATTTTCATTTTTTATAATATTTGATGCCAAGTAGTAGGCTCCGAACACCGCACGTGGCGCAAAGCGTCGTAGTCTATGGCCGGTGCTGCTTCTGTACGTCGTATAGTAACGTACGTCATATAATGGCGAACCAGTTTTCCTTTCTTGTCGACGGGTTTTCTCTCCTCGAACCTCGAACGGTGTCCATGTACCGACTGGCGCCTCCGAAGGGCATTGTTGTTGCTATACCGTGTAAAACACGTGAGATACCAACCCCCTGGGACGAATCTCAGAGTTGGTTCTCCAATACAAGGTAGGCACACATAATGAAAATGGCTGCCTAGGAATCCATACGTCTGACAGATCGCCGATCTCGATATGATGTAGCTCTGGCAGGGATGATCTATACGGCCTGGCTCAGTTACCAGGTGGGAGCCGTGCGATCTGCATGATTTAGCGAATGCGTCCATGATTTGATCTGTGTTCGTTATTTCTTCAGATCCTGCACAGCATCTCGTAGAGGCAGATTCAGGATCCACTGTAGATGGGCTAGATGATCCAGATCGTGATCTGTCTTGAGCGTTGAAATACGTCGTCGAGATCTGTTCATGGACGCATCTCTCGACGTTTGCGTTCCCGCCGTTGTCGAGAAACTCACCTTCGAAAATCGTCCTGGGGGTGTGTTGTCTTGCGTGTTATTCATATGGTGTGTGGTCAAGGTCCCTCGTTAGAGCGGTGCCTTTCCAGATGGCAACACCCGCACTAAAGTGGGACCCCATGGGATATTGCCGTACGCTGTAGGGCGATTTACCGCATTAAACTGGGGCCCCGCACTCTAGGGTACTGCACTAAAGTGGGACCACGATTGTGCTTGTTTCGCACTCAACGGGTCAAAATCGTCCTAGGGGTGTGTTGCTCGATGTGTGGTCATGGTCCCTCGTTAGTGCGTTACCTTTCCAGACGGCAATACTCGCACTAAAATAACACGCCGCGGGATAGTGCAGTACAATGTAGGACGATTTACCGCGTTAAACTGGAGCCCCGCACTATAGGGTACCGCACTAGAGCAGGACCACGACTGCTGTAGTGTAAGACCGTGTTTCGCACTCAACGGGTCTGCCAGCAGCAAGCAGCAATGCAGCCAGTGTCTCCCCGTGCGGTGTGATAACCGTGAGGCGGTATTGCGTATTCTGTACCTGGTATCAGGTACTGAAACATATGGAGCTCTTGTCTGCAGCAACTACTCGTACGGGGGTAGCATTATTCCGAGCTGTTCACTTTTCACGACCCGACCCTTGGGTCGGGTCAGAAGGTTTTCAACAGCTCGCGGGTCGAGTCGGGTCGGGGTAGGAGTCGTTTGAAGCCTCACGGGTCGGGTCGGGCACCCTGACCCTTGACCCGATCCGACCGAATCGGGCACCCTGACCCTACCCGACCGAAGCCATCCAACCCATGAACAGCCCTGGTATTATCCATAGCAGTTGTTATTTTATTTTTTTCGTCATCGGTTTTTCTCTCAACTTCAACTCTTGAGAGGTTTTACCCTCACTGCCTCAGTGACCTTCTGGACAAGCCCTGGTCGCAGGTGTTTTCCCTTCTCCCCCCCGGTATAAGTGTACGTGCCTTCATTTTCATCTCGCATAAGGTTCAGCATTCCCACTTTTCAGCTTTGTTATGCTCGTCGATTTTGATCGAATTTCGTGTTGCGCGTCCGTTGTGAGAACATCACGTTAACCCTGGTTTGGACTTTTGGACTTACACATGCAGAAAAAAAAGGGACGAGTACTGCTGTAGTATCAGCCATACGAAGCAGTCCGGGCTGCCAGGGTAGGCGGTGTATCCGCCCGGCAGTTTAAGCAGCCGTACGACCAGCGCGCATCGCGGTGATGTTCGTGCTGCTGCGCGGTGTTCCTTTATTCTCGTACACGGCTGATGAGATGGCGCTTGTGGTGTTTCTGGTCTATACAAAACTTACCCACATGGTGTATTACAAGTACCAACAACGCAGCTTGCAAAGTTGAGTATCGACCCTAAACTCGTCGAACTCACAGCTTATGTCCTTGGAATAATTTTATAAAAGGGGCCCCGAAAAGGTTACGATATTATCCGACGGGTGTTGTGCGTTCTTGAGAATCTAACCAACAGTTCATACGTCGGGCAAATCACGATCTAGTTCATATAGATCGTGTAGATTATCTAGATCCTACAAGCATACCTGTCGTTATGATATGCTGTGCAGCATCTGTGCGTTATAGATCCATCCCAGGATATGCGTGGTAGATCATGCAGATCGTATGGTTCTTACCGGGCAACATGATCTAGACATACCATACAAATCGCGTACCCCAGGGATCTGTTCGCCCTGAATGACAAGGTTCTTAATACTATTGATGTGAGATCTGTCAGATGTGTGAAGCAAGTAGTGCAAGTGGCGATACTGCTGTTATGGTACCAGGGGTGGGCGGTACTCCTTTATTGCTCGCCTTAGTGATTTGAGCATTGACCGCGCATCCCTTTCGAGACGGAGCACCGTTGCAGCATCGGGGGGGAGAAGGGAAGACTCCCGTGATCACGGCTTGCTTGTCCTGAAGGTCGCAGAAGGTAACATCTCTTGTGGTGCTGTATGAGTTGAGCTGCAAGCTAAGTGTGATGATAAAAACATTATATAGGCTGTGACCCGTCACGAAGTACTCGCGACTTTCGCGAATATAGTGTGTGTGTTCTTCACGTTATGCTATTATTTCCATCCATCGACATCCGACACACCCAGTTTCCCTGCCGATGCCGAATTACAAAAAAGACAAGCTCTGTGGTCGCAAACTACGAGACAGAGATATACCCCGGAGTACATCGCAAATACAGTAACGGGGATTTGGCCATGTAGTGTCGAACGCGCTGTATTCGAACGCGGAGAATAGGGGGCTTTGGCCATTCAATGCCTAGCGTACTGAATACGAAAGCGGAGCATACACAAATCAGCACAGGAATATGGAGGCAGTTGGTTCAGTCGAGAGAAAGACACGAAGTCCTCTGACCCCTATAGAGCCCTAAAAGCCCTCCGTATACTAATTCCAAGTAGTTTGTTTCGAAAACGGCTTTCCAGCTGTAAAGGCGTTACTAGACGTCAAACCTCCTTCGGAAGGTTTGATTTCGGACGTAACTCGATCAGCTTTGCTGAATGTAGGAAGGTTTAATTTCGTCGGACGTAACTCGATCAGCTTTTCTGAATGTAGCCTACCAGTGTACAGCTGCAGCTTGTGCGTATTTTTTCGGATGTGGGTGAAGGTTGTGCACACCAGACAGGTGACGATCTAGATAATCTAGACCATGTATCTGTCGTTGTCATACGTTGTGAAGGATCTGTGTCGGAAACAGAGCCAACCGAGAAACTGTGCTCTTAGCAACATTGAGATATTCTTGGCCCATGACACACGGTCCCATCCCCAGAAACGCCACGCTGGCCGCTGGTGCTCTCTCGGTCCACCCGCTGCCTTCTGTTTTTCGGAGTGCAGCATTACGTACAAGTCGAGCAGCCCTTTCGGGACTCATGTACAGCAGTACAGCAGTACAGGACACTGATGAGAAGCGGGGCAATAGTAAGAGAGCCACGCTGGTATCCACAGGAAAATAAGAAAGCTGGGAGCGGTTATGCTGAATTTATTGTGAAAAGCGCTCTCTTCCGAAGAAGAAACCCAGCCCCAGCAGGCTCAGAATTATGTTTCTTATCGTGCTGTACGTGGTATCTTGTGCCACTGCTGGTTTGTTTGTTTTTTGTGTCTCCTCCACGGCGTGGGCTTGGACTTTCGGGCCAAACTTGCACCACCGCTGCTACTGCTGCTGCTGCTGCTGCGGTCCAACCCCTCGAAGCAATTGAGCTCTTGGTGTTGTCACCCCACGGCCTCTTGTACGCTTACCCCATGTATTGACGAACATACCACTCAAGTATAGGATCGTGTAAACACTACTCTTAGTGTGCAAACGGCATACATAACTGTTCAACTGGTCGTTGCAATCCCGGACAGAGTGGCATGTAGTATATGCTGCGGCACCCCGTAGCCGGCAGGTTATGCGTGATGTGATATGATACGTCTATCGTGTATTTTAGAGGATGGCAACCTCGCCTCAATCGCTCATAAAATCATTTCAAATGTTGTACGTCGTGTGAGGTCGACAAGTTGGGTGTTCAATGCCAGCTTTGCAAGCGGCGTGTGCCGATCAATATGATGTACGATACATTTATGCTTCCATCGGTCATACCTTCGGGCTGCCGCGTTGGCTTGACCCGTGACCCTCCCAGCCCCGACAGCACGTAATGCTACCGACATGTTTTTACGTGTATATCGCCTTTTTTCCCCCTAGTTTTTACGAAGTTCTGTACGGACACTGGGTGTACTGGTGTCGTTGGGTAGAAAGAACGGTGCAATGTGAAGACCACACATATTTTTGAAGTTTCGAGGGTGAATCTCGCGCTTTGACTTGTCGATACATGTTTTTTTGCTCGCGCGAAGTGCAGCACCACGGGACACCTAATCATTGATACGGTGATAAGAAAGCCAACATTTGAGAAAGGCGAGCTGACGTTTAGATGTACAAGAAAAGCAAAAAATTCGGGAGCGATCGAGAACCGTTGTACTGAAGTTAGTATGGAACACACCCGTTTCCAAACAAGAAATCCGGGCTAGGCCAGCGTTCCTGTTTTTTATGGTACACTTTGTCCTGTTCTGTATTATGTGCTTGCAGGAGAGGTTGAGGCCCCATAAGAGAGCAGGCAGGGAGCAGCCGGGACCGCAGTTGGAGTCACTGCGCAGCAAGGACAAGGATCGTGGCGTGGACCGTAGTAGCACCGCGGGCCGTACTAGCGCCGCCGAGCGCGCCGGCTTCCGCTCTAGTGATCGCACTCGCGCACGCTCGGGCAGCGGACGCAAACCGTCCTATTCCAAGCCTGACTCTTCCTCGGCTTCCCAGCAGCAGCAGCAGCAGCAGCAGCAGCAGCCACCGCCGCAGCTGCAGCAGACGCAGCGGCAGGCCAGCGTGAGGACGATCGACCTGCAGGCCGAGGTGTGTATGTTGTTCGTCGTTTTTGGTTGGTTGGTTGGTTTGTTCGTTTGCTTGCGTGTCTTTTATCTTAATTTTGGATTTCCAGCTTCTGGACAAGCTGTGGTTACAGGTGTCGTCTCTTCCCCCCCCCCCGATATGTTACTTCATTTTTTATGGTGCGGACGGTTCAGCGTGCCCACTGCTCGTCGATTTTCCTCGAATTTTGCTCTCTCGCGCTTTCCTTGAGTCGTTTTTTGCTCTAGGAAGATTAAATCCCTACGCACTCGCACAGTCGTGCTTAGTGGTTCAGAAGTTTATCACTAGACTACCGGGGGTGCCGGCTTGTGGACTTGCGCCTGTACGTAAGGGTCTCGTGTGGTGTGATGCCGTGTGATGTGATATCGCGTGCTGCGATGTGGTGTGATGTCATGTGACTCGCGCTCAGGTCGGGGCACAGTAGCCCTCTCCCATTTAGGCGGTGGCGAACCAGAGCTACATGACCCCCTCATCGGGGAAAGCTGCCGTATTAAGGCTAGGTAATGAGCGCAATCTCCAGTCGCACCAAGCGATTCTGACCGCTTTTTATCGGAGTACCGCCCTATATAGGAATACCGCCTTATTGGCGGACCTCTACTGTGTAGCTCTAAAGGGGTTAAGTTGACCCCTCGATCAGGGAGCTCCTTCGGTGAGAGATGCTCAGGCTCAAAAGTGGTACCGCCTTATTGGGGGACCCCAATTGTGTAAGGAGACTTTCTGGGGCTCTAAAGGGGTTAAGTTGGCCCCTCGATCAGGGAGCTCCTTCGGTGAGAGATGCTCGGGCTCAAAAGCGCATCCCCTGCCGTAGGCAAATGCACGGTGGATACAAACACACACTAGGTGTACGTGTACCTTGGTATGAAAATACGTTGGAGTGTGATAATATTTTTCCCCATCTGCCGGAGAATAAAAAAAAAGAAAAAAAAAAAATGGATACTTTCTCAATCGAGGAGCTTCGCCAATGAGAGATGTTCGGGCTCCAAAGGGCAACCTTTAACGTCGCGCGGGTCATGTGGGGTGGGGTAGGGTGGGATGGGGTATGGGACGGGATGGGGTGTGGGGCGGGGTGGGGTGAGGTGGGGTGCGGTGTGGGGTGGGGTGGGGTGGTTTGGTGTGACCTAAGCGAATGACGCTGATGACGCCACGATTCCCGACGACGTTTTTCTCCGCTGGCAAACGACAGAACTGTATATACTTCAGTATATGATCTGTGCGCGGTGTTCTACAGCAGCACCAGCCATCCGCTATACATCACGCCGCAAGATCCATGTATCCATGTCCATGTTAAATGGAGACCCGGGGATTCACCCAGGATGTCCCCTGTGATGTGGTGTTGTGTAGTGTGATGCGGCGTGGTGTTGTGTAGTGTGGCCTAAACGATCGACGATAATGCGGCGATTCCAAAAGGTGTCGTTCCCCGGCAATCGGTGGGTGTTGCGTCAGGGCGTGTGAAGCCCGTGCTTGCCAGCTGCTGCGGTTTATCGTTCAAGCGACACGGAAAAGGAGCAAGTGACGTTTGTAAAAACAAAAATGAAACGAAGCTCGACGACGCGTGGTCCCTCCCCTTGAACTTGAAAAGCCCCGGCCCCTCCCCCCTTTCCCCTCCCCTCCTCAGAGTCATGCTTTTCGGGGTATAGTATTCAGGATGGCAATCAGTAACGCCACTGGTTTATAATATGTCTAACTGGCGGAAACGATGATCGCCTCGATGTGCTTTGCTGTGCTGTGCGCTCCAAGCAGGAGGACTCGGAGGGCCCCGTGCAGATGGCCTACCTCGAGAACGCTGTGGAGATCCCCCCTCCCATGCGGGAGGAGGTGGTGTCGCCGTCGCAATCCGCGTTCGGGCTTAGGGCTTATGAGGACGAGGGGGAGGATGGAGAGGGAGAGGCGCCTTCGGAGGAGGAGGAGGACTTCGAGGAGGCCGATATTGGGGAAGACGACTGGGACACGGTAAGCGCGGCCCCCTCACGCGGGTTCGACTTGAGCCCGTTTACTATTGCCGTCATGTTTTTTTTGGGACAACTTAATCGGAATTCGTGTTGTCGCTTTCCCCCCACCCGCTAGTGCAATGGTTGTTTTCGTGGCTTACGCCGGCCGTTCCTTATGCGATTCGTTTTTCCTCGGTTCGCTTTGTGTTTCAGAATGGCGGTCGATTTTTTTGGGGATGCCGCGTTTTGTTTGTGTGATTTTCAAGGCCCAGTATTATGGGAAATTGTTTTTCGGCCCCTCAGAATTGAGTGTTGGACCGATATTACGCGATTTACTCGGCGGGGCGGCCGAAAACACCGGTAGTCTCCTCAAGATGCTCTCCGTAGTTTCCTAGAGCTTTTTGACGATTTCCGTTTATCCAGAGTCGTAGTTTTGACTGTTCGTCCAATTTGCCGGGTTTTTAGCCAAAAATCCTCAAAAGATTCATTTTATTTATTTGTTCACCCCAGTACTTTGTCTATAGTGAGATATGTTGATACATTAGGCGTACTGTGGGTAGGCCGATGTCGGTGAGAACGACTGGGACACGGTAAGCGCGCTCCCGCTTTTTTTTATCGCGGCTCAAGCCGTCTGAGTCGTGGGTTTTTCTTTTTCTTTTGAGTCTCTGTTGACCCCACCCCCCCCACCCCTTCCACCTATCCACCCCCTTCTCCCTTGCCGGTCGCTTGTTCCGTAACGCCTCCTCAGGAACTGGGTTTGGAGCCTTTGGATTACGGTGATCTAGCTATCCGGCTTAACCGGGGAGGGGGCGGTGGGCCGGCGAATGGCCGACGAGGCGGTTCTGGCGGGGGGGGTGCCGAGCCGTCGCCTGTCAGCGCGGGGGCAGGGGCGTTCAGCGAGACCGCGCAACCTTCGGATGCTGGAGGCAGCAGCGACATGTTTTCAGACGCGAGAGCATCTGCAACGCACAAGTGAGAAGCGGAAATGGATTGGGGGGGCGTTGAGGTGGGGTCGGGAGGGATTGGGTGGGAATGGGACGCTTACTCAATGTGTGAGGAAGCTAGAAACACAAAATCGAAGATTAGACGATGCGGTACAAATGAATAACATCTTGTAGAACTGCCCCCCCCCCCGCCCCCCCCCCCGTCTCCCTCCCTCTCCCTCTTCCCCCCCCTTTCCCCCTCTCCCCCTCTTCCCCCCTTCCCCCCCCCATCCCGTCTCTCCCCGCGTTAATCTGTGTCATTTTAATCCTCTCGGTCGCCCCCCCCTCCTTTCCCCTTTTTTCCCTCCCCTTCCCGCGTCATTTGTCTGCTGGCGCCGCTTTCTTCCCTGTGGTCTGCGTCGCCGCGCTTTTTCTTTTGCAGCAACCTTGCCGTGGCGAGTGGGTCGGACGATGTAGACACCGATTGGGACCGTGAATTCTTCGGGGCGGGGACCGGGAGGACGGGGGAGCCTTCCCCGAACGAAGCGCGGGACGTGACGCGGGCCAACATCGCCAAGGGTCTGAAGGCCTTGCTCAATGGAGCGCCCGAGCCCGCGGCGCGCGAGGGCAAGGCTGAAGCGTGAGTGCTCGAGTTGGTCGTGGTGTTTGCTTGTTTACGGTTTAATGTTGTCGGTGTAGATCCCCATTGGTGGTTTCGATCGTTGTTGTCTCGTTTGAGTGTGTGCAAGCGGTGGTTAGTGTTGGTGACTCCGCGGGGGGGGGGGGGAGGCGGGCTGTTTTCCATAGCAAGACCTAGGGTTAGGGTTAGGCTTGTATTGGTGTAGTGCTCACTTGTTGTGGTGGTGATGAGTGTCCAGGGCTTGTCTTACGTCTTTAGAGCTCCAACACTCCTTTGCATACTATTTCCAAGTAGTTTGTAGCCCCAAACGGGTTTCAGTTGTAGAGGGGGGTAGGTTATCGAGGGTTAGGTCTGTTTCTGTTGGGCGGGGCGTTCCCCCTAGGCGTAGTTCGTGCGCACGCCCCCCACAGTGCCTGTGTTGGCGCAGGTTAACCGCTTGACGTTTGCAACACGGTACGTGTTGGGGGACCTTCGCTTGGATACAGAGTAAGATGTGTTTTGCCGTGGCGGAAGGGTATCAGACCAAGTACGTGGGGCACCGCCATTTTCGGTTCGATGGCGACGTACTGCGGAGAATGGTACTTGGTAGAGCACAGCAACGTCGCCACTCGACGCGTAGTCCTGAGCAGTCGAAGTAAAAGGCTGTCGTTTTGCTTGTTTCATTGGACAAGCTTGCCTTGGTCCATTCATACGAAGTAACCGAAATGGCGCCGTTGGCTTGATTTTTTCGTTTTTCCAAACTTATTGCCTTTTTTCTTGTCCCCTTGCACCCTTAGTGGTTTGCGATGCGCAGGCAGCGGCGTGCCTGGCGCGGGTCTAGAGGCTGACAGGCGTTATCTCTTTTTCTACTAGGAAAATTATCCCCCTCTAATGCCAAGTAGTTTGCCCCCAAAATGGAGGGTGGAGTTGAAATCGCGCCGTTGTTTGGGTCTGCAGGTCCCTTTAGTTTTTTTTTTTTTTTTTTCCCATACCTTCCAGTCCCTTTCTTCTTTCTTCATTTCTCCATATTTCCACACCTCTTCGCTTTTCTCATGTTATCGTTTTCCCGCAACTATTTTCGGATGTTTTCCTCGCTCTCGCTCTCTCGCTCTCCGTTGTTGTCGGATGTGCAGAGGCGTGTCTGGCGCGGGGGGGGGGCTGACAGGCGTCCCCGACAAGTGCCGCGTGGTGGGGAGATTGCTTAAGGGGGGTAGGGCTGGCCCCGCCGTCACGATCGTCAAGTGAGTGCTGGCGAATAGTGAAGGTCGATAATAATTCCCCTGAAACCCTTTGTGCCCCCCCCCAAAAACAGGGTTAATCACGAGTCGAACCATTTTTCGCGAGTCGGATCCGGTCACAGTGACGCGGCTCGACCCGTGGTATTGAAAACCCCCTGACCCACCCCGACCCGAACCATGAGATTTGGAACACCCCCTGACCCGACAGCACTGGATCCGCGAGTTTTGGAATACCTCCTGACCCGACCCGCGGACCCGGTCATGGACCGTGAAAACCCTTTCGAAAAACGCCTTGAAAACAACCAATATGTACGGCAGTGTACGCCTTGTTAACGAGTTTAGAGGGATCGCACAGCAGCACGGGGTAGTATGTTTGCTGCGCGTGTCGTAAAACTCGATTGGATTGCAATTCGGAACGTAGAACTAACCAACCCTTAAGGCAGTCAGCAAACCGCTTTTGCTCCGTGGGAGATCGACGCGGTAAATTCAAGTTGCTAGGATATATATGATCTATATGATCTATATGATTTATATGATCTGTATGATATAAATTATAATATATATTATCTATATGATATAGATCGTGATCTGGCCGAGGTAAGAAGATGTGAAAGGGCAAACCGGAAGGCATTCCCCCTTATTTGTCGGAGCGGTCAAAACTAGAATCTCGCATTCGCTCATATAATACTACTACCTTAATAATGTGTTTGCTTCGTGCAGGTACCCTAGGGCCTGCCATCTTATTTGCTTGAGGGTGGGCGCGGAGGCATCGAAGGCGGGTATGAGAGCGGCGGAGGCGTCGACGGATCGAGGGGTTTCGTCGGGAGAGGCGCTGACCCCGTCGAAGGGAAAAGGGAGGGCCATGCACGGCCAACGAATGGTGGAGTGGCTAGAGGTAAGGAAGCGTTGCGTTACTATTGGGTTGGGTTGGGTTGGGTTGGGTTGGGTTGGGTTGGGTTGGGTTGGGTTGGGTTGGGTTGGGTTGGGTTGGGTTTTGTTGGGTTGAATTGAGTTGGATTGGGTTGAATTGAGTTGGATTGGGTTGAATTGAGTTGAGTCGGGTTGGCTAGAGTTCGGTTGAAATGGCATCATTGGTGGGTGGGTGGGTGAGTGAGTGGGCAGACCTTGACTCCGCCTGAGGGGAAAACGGTGGAGAGGCTCGAGGTAGTGAGGCGTTGCGTTGCCGCAGGGTTGGCTTGATCTGGGTTGGGTTGGGTTGGGTTGGGATGTGGCACTATGGATGGGTAGGTCGGTAAACCTTGACCCCGTCGAACTGAAAGGGACGGCGATGTACGGGCAGCAAATGTTGGAGTGACTCGAGGTAAGGAGGCGTTTCGTTACCGGCTCACACCCCTTCGTGCTGCGTGCGATATGTGCGACACTGTTAATTATATGTTCGTATTTTGAAGTAGTACAGGGAGAGCCGTGGTTGTGAGGAGAGCTGCGCTCGTCCTGCGGTGTTTGTCGTATTGGGGCAAAATAAATTGCATGCAAATCCTGTGCGGGTATTGACGCGTTTTCCCTCTGTTCCCCTCCCGCCCCCCCGCGTGTGTGTGTGCGCGCTGTTCGCTGTTTTCGGTCCTGCAATGAACGGCACTCCCTCTTTCTGTTCACGATATCGGCCTTTGCCGTGCCGGCCGCGTTTAGGGCTTGATTAGTAAGCGGGCGGATCTGTTCCGGTCCAAATCGGAGCTTCGCGCAGCTAACTCTCGGCTGGTCAAGGGGCTGCAGGTTATGGAGAAACGCCTTAATCCCCGGAACACCAAGGTGCGCACGCCGGTCTCGGGCTGTGGTATTCGGAGCTACGAGGGTATCGTATGGTGGAGAGTAGTTGGAGAGAGGGAGGGGCAAGCGGAGGGAGAATGGGAGGCAGGAAGAATGGAGGGAGGAAGGGAGGGAGGGAGGGAGAAGGACGGAAATATGGAGTTTGACCCAATGGGCAATTGTCGAGGCGTACACCGACTACCACAAGTCTTTTTTATTAAACGGGAACGCACCCGAGTTCCAGCGCCAGGCAACGGCGCCAGGCAGGAATATGGTGGTGTGGCCAGAATGGCCGTATCTGCTGACTACTTTGCGAGCGGATTCTACTGATTGCACGAGTTTTCATTGTCTCGTCGTGTCAGGGGTTTCCATAATCTCATGGGTCGGATCGAGCCGGGACATGAGGTTGTTCAGTTACCACGGGTCGGAGCCGGATACGATGCGCGAGAAGGAACCAGATGCGTGAAAAGGCCTATTAATAGTTTATTTTTTGGCCCCTATTCCCTCTTTGGTGTCGTTTTTTTTTTACCCTGTCTTGTGCGCTGCGTTTGTTTTGGGGCGACATCAGGTGTTCCTGGAGTGCAGCATGTCGACTTGGCGCTTGGGAGAGAGAGAGAGCTGCGTCAGCGTGCTGAAGTCCTACTTCCAGGTATGCTACTCGTTTGAGAGACATGCTTCAGTTGGGGGGCATGCTATGGAAGGAGTTCACTTTTTTTTTTCTGAGGTCCCTCGTTGTTAGGACCACCCATCTAAAGAAGTTGAAAAAATATTATACCGCAACCGGTTGAAGAACCCCACTCCCTACTGTTGGTGGCAGTCGCCGACCTATATCCTTGATGAGGACACACACCCAGTAGTATGCGCGATTGTAGTATAACACACAGCTTGCAGAGATGAGTTTCGACGAAATCTTCGATCGCACAGCTGAAGTATATTTAATTTTAGAATATATATTAGACGTAAAAACGTGGGTTCGTGTCCTACAGACTCGTTTTATTTATTTATTTATTTATTTATTTATTTATTTATTTATTTATTTGTTTATTACTATTGTTGTTGTTGTTGTTGTTGTTGTTGTTGTTGTTTTTGTTTTTGTTGTTGTTATTATTGTTCTTTGTAAGAGTATCAACTTTTATTCTCGAATTCTGTATTTATGTTAACACATTGGATAGCCACTGTATTCGTACTCCTCACAACATGTATTTGCTAAAACCCGCCATTGTACCAGAACAAATTAATAATACGAGTAATCATAATATAACCACCCTCGGGCAGAGACGACTTTCCTATATGTTGAACAACAAGTACCAACAACCCTCACAAAGCCATCCACCCACAGACCATCCACCACACATAATTTAAACGTAAAACGTGGGTTCGAGTCATACCGACTCGTTCCTTATTTTGTTATTTTGTTATTTTGTTATTTTGTTATTTTTTTGTTTTACGTTTTTTGTTGCTCGGATGGTGGTAGTCGACTGTATTTCTCGAATGCTATATTGACTAAGATTAACATATTAGATCACTACTACTGCTGTCTTCATACTCCCGATGTATACCAAAACCCGCCATTATAGTGGAGGAAAACAAGAAACAAAATAGTAAGGCCACCCTCAGGTAGAGAAAACTTACCTACGCATTTAACCACAAGCACCAACAACCCTGACCACGCCATCCACCCGCCCACCACTCACCATACATATGATGAAGCAGTATAGTAGAAACTACAGCAATACATATATCACACACAGCTTGCAAAGATGAGTTTCGACAAAATATTCGATCTCACAGCTGGAGTGTATTTTAGTTTTTATAACATATAAAATAGGTATGATGTTGGATATAGCTTGAAATTCCCCACCTATTAGTGGAGTAAAAATACCAACACCAACCATTACAGCAGTGGAGAAAAACAATATCTGGTATATAGACTATCCATTTTAAAAACAAAATAATAGAACCCCTCCCATTAAGAAAAAACTCACCCACATAGTATATTACAAGTACCAACACCGCAGCTTGCAAAGATGAGTATTGACCCTAAATCCATCGAACTCACAGCTGACGTCCTTGATTTTTATAAACTAATGGATTAGGAAACACATAAAACTGTCTTCCAAAGACATGTCATTCGACACACTCTCGTCCGCATTGCAAGAAAGCGCGCAGCCGAAGTCCGCCCCACAAGCGGTTCTTTGTAGGATGCAGCTCGCCCTTCATGCGACTCGCCAAACACCTCACTACGCTTCGCGCTTGGTGCAACAAATATGGGCCTAATCGGTGATAACCCGACGTGTTCCGTCACGGTGTGGTAGGGGTGCAAAGGTCTATGGTCTTGACAGGCTACGCCTATGCATGCTACCTGGTACTTCGAAGTATTGACCACCGGGTAGTTTCTTGAGTTGCGGACCCGGCCATTCGGAAAATAATTGGCCCAAAAAAATCTGCGCCTATCTTAGCACGCGTCCCCAAAACCCCTGTCAAGCACGCCTGTGAGGGGTTTGCACTTTTTGACCCCCCAGTGTATTTCGCCGTCGTCCAGAAAACGTTAAAAAAAAAAATGTGCTACCCCCGTCGTGGGCGCGTCGTCGTCGCGATACTCACGACCGCCATGGACTTAAGTGCAGAGCGGCTCGCTTCAGTGGCCAAAACTCGGTATCGAGCATGTGGCTACTATGCTGTGTATTACATGGCACTCTTCAGCGGCGCGAGACCTCGAGACTGCGCGCGCGGGAACACGCCCGGCGAAGGCCGAGGAACTCGGCCGCGGAGAAAGCGGTCGAGAGAGCGACTTCTCGGCCTGCGATCGGGGTTCAATGGATTATTAGTCTGAGGCCGAGAAGGAACACTGCAATTCAGGATTTCTCTATCACTCGTTTGATCTCCACGAGGGATTTTATATAGCACGAACTACTAGGTTCCCCTTCTGGATGGGGTTGACTTGATATCCCGGGGGGGGCGCAAGTCGAAAAGGGGGAAGACAGGCGTTCCAATGATGTGTATGAGGTGCTGCTTTTGCTGCTGCTGTATGCTTCGCATACCTGGTATGAGGTCCGACGATGTGTGTTGAACCGTTGCGTTGGACGATTGGACGTGCACTTATGATGTCGCACAGTGGGCGGGCGAGCTGAGCGAATAACAAAATGTGACGACGGGACTGGCTATTTTTTTTCAAACGAGCTCAAACGATGTGGAGTTTTCCATGCGTCTGATCGCCTCTGCGAGGAGGAACACAACCCCTTGACAAAGAGAGCCAGCCCAGCGACGTTGAACGCTCAAAACACCGCCACGAAACCTGGCCAGGACCCAGATATGCATCGTAGCGTACCCACGCCCCCTTCGCTTAATCTACATCCTATAGGGCGAGAAAAAAAACTCGGCCGCCGGAGAACAGCATGCTAAATGACAAAAAGTGCATATTTTACATAATCTTCATTACCATTATATCATACTATATATTATAGGTATTATACCGTGTGAGTAGCCATGGACTGTTGATCATTGCTTGCTCGTAAACCCGGATTTGAGTTGTATTGCCTGCCTCATTGTGGCCCAAGGATTGGTCTTTTTGCTATCTCCCACCTTGCCGTTTCGACTTTCGCTTGTGGTGCTGCCACTCTCTATATACCACTTGGTACTACTTGTCTGCCCGTCACCACTGGAGCAGATTTTGCGCATGCAGAGCCGCATGAACGCCCGGAAGGCGACGCAGGGGGGGGGGGGCGGCGGCAGCGGCCCCGCTCTAGGATCGGAAACTGGGAACGACACCTACACCATGTTCAGGTGTGAACCTTGCCATAGGCCTCGCCCCGTTTTCGTGCTTTGTCCCGGGATTTTACTACCCAGTATTGTGGGATGATAGGACTTGAAGTGTTATATGCACGAAGTGATGATGAAGCTGTGTGATCTATGATATAGTACCTGGTATCCGCAGTACCGGAACTATCCTAACTGGTTCCGGTAAATTCCGCACCGAACTTGTGTCAAATCCTTCAGCCCTCAATCCTCACCACAGCTGCCGTTGTTTGTGTCATTCGGTTACCAGACCACCTTTCGGAACGCCGCCCTTACTCCCTCTGTCCTCCGTCCTTCGTCGCGGCATTGTAGGAATTCGACGGTCCATAGTCGTATGGACTCCCTGGTATGCGCTTCGGCCGTTCATGAAACGATTATTTCCCCTCCCCCCCCCCTCTCCCCTCCCCTCCCCTCCACCTCCCACAGGCACACCTTGAAAATGCTGGAAATCGCGTCGCTTCTCCTTCGGCCGGATAGCTCGCTCTGG
Organism: Undaria pinnatifida; assembly: GCA_012845835.1. NCBI lineage: Eukaryota > Phaeophyceae > Laminariales > Alariaceae > Undaria > Undaria pinnatifida. The sequence continues at coordinate 7,192,471 of JABAKD010000012.1, read as the reverse complement.
TTGCTGCGCATGCGGATCAACACGCAGCATCGTTACTCGGGCAGCGTGGAGCGATCGGCGAGGGGCGTGTTTGGAGATATGCTTCGCATCGCCTGCTCGGCGTTCCCCTCTTACCGGTAGGTGTCGCGCTTACCCACGCCCCGGAGCAGACATTAATGACAGCATAATTTATTTTTCCATCCCCATGGCCTAGATAGTGTTTTATTCGCACCATGACATGCTATTTTAGTTTTTTCGCGCTCGGGTTAATTGGATAATCTCCTTTTATTCTCCTGTTGACCGTTGATGAGTACCCGGAGAGTTGCCCAATATTGTTTTAGTATACCAGGATGTGGCGGCGTTGATTTTATTGCGTTCGGACGCGCGGCTTTCTCGCTCGTGGAGCCACGTGCTACCGTTCACCAGGGGGGGAAATCGTGGGTAATCGATAGATTGGTTTAGTGATTCATTGGTTGATTGAGTTTTTTTTTGTTATTCGGTTGATGCTACTTGGTCGATTGATGATTCATTCGTCGATCTGATTATTTAGTTAATGAACCCATTATTTTATTAATTACTTCCGCGCGGACGGGTATTCCTCTATATTTCGCAGAGAGGCGTTCTCGCTCGTGGAGCTGCGCGCCACCGTGCACCACCTGGGGGAGATTGTCGCCGCCGGTCGTGACGGAGACGAGTCAGGAGACTCCTCTAGCCAAGACTCGGGAATGGGCGACATGACTGGCTACGGCGGTCGCGGCATGGCAGGACGCGGCGATGGCGGCGGCGGCGGAACGTGGGACCAGCAAGGAAGCGAGGAAGGGAGTGGGGACTGGGGGGTGGAGTACTCATGGTCGGCTCAGGGTGGGGCGGGGCGGCACCAGGCGCCGACGCTGGTGCACCGGATGCCGCAGGCCATATGCAATAATTATTTGAGGGTGAGAGAGGGAGGGAGGGGAGGGGGGGGGGTACGCGGAGAAAGAGGGGAGGAGGGAGAGGATAAGGAGGGAAAGAGGGAGGGAGGGAGGGAGGGAGGGAGGGAGAGGGGCGTAGGGGGGAGGAGGGAGAGAAGGAGGGGAAAATGGAGGGAGAGCGGGTGGGGAGGGAGGGATGGAGATGGAGGGGGAAGGGAGGGAGGGAGGGAGGGAGAACAGGGGTGAGGGGAGGGAGAGCAAGAGGGTGGGGGGAAGGGAGGAGAGATACCTCACGCAGGTAAAATCTCAGTATTGACATGACGGTACGTAGAACTGAGGTCTATGAACACGCTTCGACGACATCGGTCTGGTCCGAATCAGTCCTCGGTGCCTGTTGTTGGAATTCAGGGAGTCCGACGTGGACGTCTTTTTGCCCGTTAAAGTTGATTCCTTACTTTGTACAGGGAGCATATGCAAAATGACATCAGGGAACATATGCAAACTAACATCATGACCTCGTCTGACGAAGGCCTCTCTCCCGATGTCCTGCCCCCCGCTCCCCCCTCCCGCTCCCCCCCCCCCCCCCCCGACCCCGCCGCACGCTCCGCTGATGTGATGAAACCCCTCCTCCCCGCCAATCCCCCCTCGCGCTCCGCTGATGTGATTGATGGAACAGGTTTTTGCTCGCGCGGTGCGTGGAGGCAGCGACAGGTCCGGGGGCCTGGGTAGCAGCGGGGGTCAGCGAGGGGGCGGCAGTGACTTCCGTAGCGGCACCAGGAGCCCGAGCCTTCCGAGCCCCACTGATTTGCTGCTCCGCAGCCTCAGCTCCTCCTCGGCCATCTCGCGAGTCTCGTCCCACTTTTCTCACTTCAACTCTAACGCTGCCCCCGTGGAGCTGCAGCTGCCCAGCTTCCGGAGACCCAAAGGGAACGCGGCGGAAACCGATGAGACTGCACGTATTTTTGGTGGCGCAGGCGGCGGCGGCGGTGGAGCGGGAGACGTGAGACCGGGCGCGTCTGGTGGGACGCTTGACCCACGCTCGGCGAGGGCTAAGTACCTCCCCACGGGGGGGGTAGGCGCGGCGGGAGTCGGGGCAGGGGGGGGCGGCGGCGGCGGCGCGACAGATAACGCCTCCCGCGTGGCGAAGAGTAAGCCGCAGTGGGGCTGGGCCGCCGGAAAGTCTATTTTTGGGAGAAGGGCTGTCGTGGACGGGAAGCGCGCTGGGGCTGGAGGGGCGGCTGAGTTGGAGGCTGCTCAGCCTGCCCCCGCCCCTCCCAGCCCTTCCACTGGCGCGCTGTCTAACAATTCGGGGGTGGTGGCGGTGGGTGGCGTGACGCCTAATGTATCGACGTCGGGCACGGGCGGACCGGCCGGCAGCGGCGGTGGCAGCGGCGGTGGTGTTACCGGTAACCGTGCGCGAGATGGTTTGGACCCGCCTCGAAAAGCTACCGACAATAAACGCCAGGGGGCAGGCCGCCGGTTGGCGAGCGATACAGGTGGCACATACCGAGAGCCGGGAGGGGAGAGAGGCCGGGGGTCGAGATCAGCCGCCGAACAGCGCACGGTTTTGGACCGGGTTGGGGGTGGACGAGAAGTGGCGGGTGCGCGCGTGCGCGACAGAAGGCCGCGGCAGAGCCGATCGGTCGACTCTCCCGGGAGGGTGGCGAAGGGGGCAGCGACGAGCGGCGCGGACGCGGCGGCCGAAGCAGCCCACGGGTTTTTCTCTGTTCCTGCGGCGTCGCACGCTGACTCGCAGGAAGTTGGCGGCAAGCAGCAGCAGACGCAGCAACAGCAGACGCAAGCGCAGCAGCAGCTGCAGACTCAGCAGGAGCAGCGGTACGGAGGGAGAGAGCGGTCGGCGAGTACGGAAAACGAGGACGCGGCGCGGCGGGAGCGGAGGGTTTCTCCCAGCCCCTACCGCTCGGGAGGAGACAGGGAGCGAGGAGAGGGAGAGACCCGCTCGGAGGCTAGGAAGCGCAGGTCTCCTGTGCAGGCCGGGACGAGGCGGGAGCGTGAGAACACCCGGCGGCCTTCGAGGACGGCACGGCCTAGAACGCGCAGCGAAGAGCGCCTATCTCGGAGAGAAGGGAGGCAGTGGAGCGACCTGGCGAACCCTCGGCCGCCGCTCCCACACCCTTCGCCTGCGCCGGATAACGCGCACCCTGCGGCGTTGTTGAAGCGGACCGGGGGCGGCAGTGGTGGCGTGTCGGCGGCTTCCCCGGCTAACTCGAGCAATGGTACGAGTGATGATAAGAGTCGTGCGAGCCGCGTGGACGATAATTCTTCGGGCGCGGGGTGGGGCACTAGCAGCCTAGCTGGGTGGGGGGAGACCATGGCGGCGGAGGCGGAGGCGGAGGTTTTGGGCCGTCCTCACCGCGGTGGCGACAAGCGCAGAAATGGGAGGTATGGAGGGGGAGGAGGGGGAGCGGGAGGGACGGCGGGAGGCGCAGGGGGAGGGGGGACCGGGGACAAGGCGGAAGCTGCGGTTGACCCAACGCTACGAGGGCAGCCGGAAAGGACGAGGCTGCACCAGATGGTGGCCGCGCTGACGGACCTTTGTATGTACCTGGTCGGCGTTAGCCCGCTGAGCATGGAGGAGTGCCCGTCGATGCTGGAGCATTTGCCGAACGATGACGATGATTGGGACGAGGTATGTAGACGCGTGGTGCTACGACGGTAGAGATGCGAGCCTACTTTTTCTCCGGCTTCTCTCTCGAGGAGCTTTGTACGGCTCCGCCGAAAACCTGACTGTTGATGAACATATCTGTCGTCTACGCATACATATACACAAGTGAGCCGTACCTTGTTGTCACCGACTCCCCTCGGCCATATATACGCGCCGTATCATTCTATCAAAACCCGGGTCGTATCATTGTCATCGGCAACTGCCTCGCGTGAAGCAAGCCGTCCACCTCAAGAAGCCTCAAACACGTATAAATAGTGATTCCGCATATACTATGAAACCCAAATATCTGCAGACCAGCATCTGAAACCGTAGTACCACAAAACAACATCAACGAGCGAAGCGATTCCATGGCGTAGGTAGGTATCTAGTGCAGAAGGTTGTAAAACGACTCCTGCTGCGTTCGGTGGGTCTTTTTTTTTTTTTTACTCCTTGAGCCTCCTCATTTGAGGTGTTATTTTTAAAATATGGAAGTACAACCCTTTGGACAATCCCATGGCCTGGGTAGATATACAACTAAAACAAAAAATGTCGCAAGAGCAATACTGAAACACAGTACTGAAACATGCCGACGGGCCAGGGTTAAGGAGCCCTGTCACTTCAGAAAACAGTAACGATGCTGGGTGGAACCCCTTAAATAGCCCCCAAACCCCTCCCTATACTAGTTCAAAGTAAGTTTGTCCCTAAAACGGGCTCCCAGCTGTAAAGGCGTTTAAGGAGCCCCTTCATTCAGACATTGTTTCAGCCAAAAAATGCTACGCCGGTCGTAGTACGCGACAAAATCAACACATGCCATGTTGCGAGTGTATCCGCCGACAGACAGCCGTCCCCCGCTGAGGGAACTTTGTTATTCATAAATGTTTTGGCACTAAATGTGCTGCCCATATCGTTAGAGCTGAGTCGGCACGAGTTGAGTCTCCCAGTAGTTATCGGTCGCTATAATAGTTAGTTGTTTACCGAATGTGCCGACTATCCGACTTATGTGGTTCCAATATTCGTAGGAAGGATTGTTTAGTGTGGGATGGGTTTTGTCCTTGATGCTCCCCCCCCACCTGGCCGGGGGGAACTAATTTGGCTCGCTTCGCTCGCCCCTGACTTAGGTCGGCAAGGCGGCTGGCCATCAGCTGGCTTCGTCAGCCGACTTGCCGACTTAAGTTAATTAGCTGCCTGTCGGCAGCTACTGATTAGTTGTAAGTCGTGAAATCGGCACACACCTCTACATATCATAGCACAAGTCCGTAGGACCTCTAGGGTGCGACTATTTGTAGGCACGAGCCTGTGGGATAACTTCATAGGTCAGATACTACAGGCATATACCAGTACTGGTTTTGGAGTTAACAGTGTTGAGGCGTTATTCTACCGGGGTGGGGGGTGATTTTTTTGTCAACCCTGATGCATACTGCAGTACTAGGTGCAGCAGTGCGGCCTGTTTAACGACTTAACAGCTGGAAACCCTTTTGGGGGACAATTTTACTTGAAGTGAGTAAAGGGAGGGGTTGAGAATCTCATGGGGTTGAGGTGGTACAGTATAGTGCGAGGGAATTTTGGTCGCCCTTATATCGAGAGGCCGCCCGGTTGGTAGAGGCGGCTGTATTTCAGCTTTGCAGTCGTGCCAATCAGTTCGATGCGAGTCGACGAGGGAAGAAAATTCTTCTCGCGATATAAAAGAAGGCACGTACCGTAGTGGGGAGGGGGGAGGAGGGGCCACTATGTGACCTCGAATCTGAGTTACTACTGGGAGGGAGCGCAAGAGTATATAGTGCGAGGATACTACATGGGTTGGAAAAAAGATCGCGCCAACCGGTTTCAACTGCCCAATATCGAGTGCGCGCGATATTGTAACCGCCTCATACTATTTAATACTGTAGCGTCGGAAATACCGGCACTGCTGCAGCAGCAACTGGCGGTACGCTGCGTACTGACCCCAGTGGTTGTTGTCATTGTCATCTGTCTCGCGCTGTCGCTACCGCGGGAACTGAAGGATATATGCCAGCTAGCGCTGGACTGCGAATACCATTGAGTAAACTTCACACACGACGGGTATGAAAATACGTGGAAGTGTGGTGAGCTTAACGTCTTTACAACTGGAACCCCGTTTTGGGATAAAAATTGCTTGGAATTAGTATTTGGAGACGCCTTTCCAATTGGAAACCCGTTTTGGGATAAAAAATACTTCGAATTAGTATAGGGAGCGGTTTCGGGAGTCTAAAGGGATCTACGCTTCTTATTTTTCCCCATCCGCCGGAGGATGAAGTAATTATATATATATATACCTGGTGTATATATGTTACGAAAAATTAAAATACACTCCAGCTGTGAGATCGAAGATTTCGTCGAAACTCATCTTTGCAAGCTGTGTGTGATACTCCGATCGCACGTGTTGCTGGGTGTGTGTCCTCATGTATCAGCTGTGCCACGCGATTTCGCGGGCACTATGGCGGGCAACCGGCGCTACTCAACCGGTTGCGCTGCAAGGGGACCGCTACTGTACTGGTATTTTCTAATTCCGTATTACGTACCTGGTATGATGCTATCGCTCTCGACAGGATGATACGTTCGACGACAGCAGCATTTTCAGTGTGGGCAGCGTGGGTAGCGCTACGACTAACGGCGCCGGGGGGGGACGGGTACCGTCTTCCCCCTCCACCCTCGGGGCGATGGACCAATCGGATGACGAGGAAGAGGACGAGGACCTGCGGGGACGCTGGGGAAATAACGGGGTTGTTGTGGGCGGCGGGGAAGAGAAGCGGGGTGATTCGAAGCCGGAAATGCACGTGAGTGTTTTCTTTCGTTTTTCGTCTGCATCCTGTTTTCAGTTTTTCTGTTTTATGTGGGAATGGATCTTGTTTAGTACCTCATGTGTTTTTTGTTTTTGCTCTGTTTTCGCTATGTTTTTTTTTTTTTCCTTCTGTTTGTCATGATTTTTTTCTTCTGTTTTTCTGTTGTTTGTTGTCTGTCTGTTTTGTTCTTCGCGCGGGGGGTGTAACACTGTTGCCGCCGTTGTCTGCTATTTACTACAGAGAACTTGGATATTTTTCCTGCATCTTACGCCCAGATATCGACCGCCTCTCCCCCTCCCTCTTCCCCCTTTTCCCCGCTCTTTTTTTTATGCAGCGCGGACTCTCGGGCGACTCCGTGCACGTAACCGAAATACTCCGGGGATGGAGCGACGGCGGCCCCCCCCGGACTCCCGCCTCCGCCTCTTCAGGAGGCGCCCACCACAACGGTAGCGGCGGTGTCGGCGGGGGCTTCGGTCGCGGCCGACTCGGAAGCGGCACCACCTCGCGGAGCGGTAGGGGAGGCAACAACAGCGGTAGCGGTGAGATTAGCAGCCGCTCTAACTGGAGGAGTAGCACGCGGTCGGTCGCGGGGTGGAGTTCCCAAGCTGGTGGCCAGCAGCAGGCGGCAGGGGGAGGGGGTGGAGGTGGCGGTGGAGGTGGGGGTGGAGGCAAGGCGTCGATTGTGTCCGCTCTGGAGAGAGCCATGTCTAGAAGCGCGTTTGGAGGCGGGAGTAGGGGAGGGGACGGGATTACGCCTCAGCCCCGGCGAGAGATGAAGCGAAGCGAGGAGCTTTTCGGGACCTTGATGGGGCAGGACAACCAAGGAGGCGGGAGGGGAAGGGGGAGCACGAATGGCGGCTGGGGGCACGGGGGGGAGGGGAGCGCCGGGGGTGGGGCTGGAGGGAGCAAGGAGGATGGAAAGAATGGGGAGGTGGACCTTGGCTTCTTGCACAGGTTAGAGCAAGAACGTAATTCCAACGAGACGCATGCTGTGACAGTATCGGTGCATGGGGGCTGTATCTAGTTTTTTTGCTGAGGGTCCTTCCTCACCTTACACTTTTGGGGCCCTGTACCCCGACCAAACAAACGGTGATTCGCGCCATTTTCAAGCGTGTACGAGTAGTTTGAGGTAGAGCAGTACGAGTAGGAGTATGCCGCACTTGTCATGTACGACCTCTTTGCATTGTTGGTTTTTCGGACACCAGCTTTGTCGTCCATCAATCAGCAGTGCCCGATGCTGTAGTCATTACTAATCAGTTTTCATTTGTTAATTCTATCCGTATGAAGTATCAAACAAAGGGGTTATATATAGCACGACTTAAAGTGCACCCGCGTTTTTAATGGGGGGAAATTACTTGGAATTTTGTGTGGGATGGTTTCTGTAGTTCTAAGAAAGGGATACTAGGGGGGATTTGTATCTCATCCGAAAACTTTTTTTTAGAAGAATAAAATTGCAACCCAGCCAACAATGCCATGGTCCAACAATATTAACCCTTGTGGTGCCCATGTATAGGGACACAAAAGCCGACGATTGCGATGTTCTCAAGCCTCTACCAGTAGATTGAGAGCGCAGCAAACACGGGTGGGATCATGCTGCCTGCGCCCGTCCCGTACCAGTCGTTTGAAGTGTTGTTCGGGCACCAATGTGATATAATCGCCAACCCACAGTGTCCGAGGCCGTAATCGTCAATTTTCGCTGTCAAATTTTTCCCTCTGAAGTCTCTAAGGGGTTAATAAATTTTGTATAACGAGTAGTCTTGTGAAGCACGAACGGTATTCTAACGGCATTGGGTAGGGTTGTCCCTGTGTTGATGGACCTCGTGAGTTGGAAATAGTTTGGCCAAAATAATGCTGCGTACAGCAGTCCCCCTCATCAGTCCCGCGTCACGAGCCGATGTTTTGGGGTTTCACTATTTTGGTTGCGGTGCTTTGTGATGGTACTGCTACGGTTTTGCCCTGAGAGCTTATGAATAAAAAAAATTAGGGTGCAGGATGTTGGGAATGGATGGATATGGGATACAATGATTTCACGTGCCTTTCAAGGCGTGTGCATATTGGAAAAAGGGGATGGTGCTATTGCGTACTTCCGGATTTTGTACCGCGTGTAGCGCTCATTGCTTCCGTGATACAAGGAGTAACCAGCTAACGTTGGGCTGCGAAAGCAGCTGAGTTAAATCGACACACGACGCGTATGAAAATACGTGGAAGTGTGGTGAGCTAAAGCTTTATTTTTCCCCATCCGCCGGAGGATGAAAAAAAAAAAAAAAAAAAGTAACGCAACAAGCTTCTCTAAGGATACCGTGAAGGATACCCAATTGAGTGAACACCGTGGGGTCTTTCTGGTAGAGGCCTGCAAGGAGTTGCCTGTGTCTTATCATTCTAGTATTTATATATTTATAATATACCAGGAATAACGAAGAGATTGATACAGGGTTGCTTATGGAAGCGTGGGTGGATTTCTTGGACTAGTGAAGAGAGTGATTTAGGGTTTGCTTGTCGCAGCGTGGATGGGTTGTTTTTTCTTGTGGTATTCTTTTTATATAAGTTGAAAAACGTCAGCATTGAGTACAACGGATTGAAATGTTTTGTTAAACAAAAATATAGCAGGACGATGGCGCGCTACGACGTTGTAAATACATTTTTTAGTTTGGTTTCATTTAATTTAATTTCATTTCATTTAATAAAGTTAAATTTAGTTTAATTTAATTTAGTCTAATTTAATCTAATTTAATCTAATTTAATCTAATTTAATCTTATTTAATCTAATTTAACCTAATCTAATTCAATTTAATTTAATTTAATTTGATTATTTTAGTTCAATTTAATTGAAATAATAAATTTAATTCAATTTAGTTTAATTTATTTTAGTTTAATTTAAGTCAAGTTAATTTAAACTAAATTATTTTTGGGCAGGATACATGTCGAGATCGATTGCTGTACGAAAATACCAGCGCGGTTTTTCTTGTCTCGCCTTGGTCGGGTTGCTGTTTTTACCGGTGAGCCGTGCCAGCGTAGAGGGGGTCATTTTTCGGCCCGTGAAAGGTTTCTGATCGTCGGGAACGATCATTCCTCAACTGAAGAACTACCCGCTAAACTTTTCTATCCCACTTGTGTTTTAATTGAATATTATGCAGGAGCCTTGCCCAGCCGGAGGACGCCGGCGCCTACTTGGAACTTCTTCTGCCTTCTTACAAGGCGCTGCCCGAAGACTGCATCCAAAAGTCGAGGTACCTGTAGGCCCGTTAGTACGTAGCAAACAGTAGAGGATGGTAGGTGGGCAGGGGGGTGAGTGCGAAGGGTGGGTGGGTGGGTCGGTGGGTGGGTGGGTGAGCGGGTGGGCGGGTGTGCGGGTGGGCGGGTGTGCGGGTGGGTCAGTTGGTCGGTGACAACCGTAATCCTCCCCTGCTCGTTTTCCGCTTGCAATGGGTTCGTTAGGGACAACTAACCCTTCCCCCCCCCCCGATCGTTCTCCGTTTGGCGCCACCCCGTGCCCTTGGTTGTTGATCGCGCCTCAAACGAACGTCGCAGGGCTGCGTTTGCCATGGGCATGCTGGCGACGAAGAAGGACGACTCCGACCTGGCGGAGGCCCTGTTCCTCGAGGCCGTCCTTGTGCTCGACAGGCTCCCCGAGGCAAGACGACTGGGCGCGGTTTGTTGGCGTTGTGGTGGCGATGTAGCGATTGGCGTGCGTGTGTCCGTACTTCGAACGTGGGGACTTGTGTTCTTTTTTTGTAACTTTTGTTGCGTTTTTTTGTTTCTTTTGTTGTGCAAGATTTTACTTCGGAGTCGTGTTGTGATAACGGGAGTGAGCTGAAACGGTAGTCAGTCTGTGCGATTACAGCCAAAAACAAAACGAAAATAAGGTCAAAAGTAAAGTTGAAATATTCTGCCGCACCCTGGATGTCTCTGGGTAGAATATCAGTTTAATGTGATGGACACACTCACTCTCTCGCAAGGTCAATCATTATACATTTTGACAGTAAGTACAGTCTCTGTAGTGCCATTATGTGCCAGGCGGAAACACCGACACTTTAACAGCAACCGGCACTACTCCGCATGCTGGCATTGCTGGTTGTTCCCATATGTGCCAAACGATGTCACAGGCACTGTAGCGGGCGACCCGATCGACGCGGGTAGTGTGTTAATTGGTGATCACTTCCCTTCACTGCTGCTGTGCCGGGAGTCTAGATAGTTGGTAGAAAAGCTCACGAAAACACTAAACAGGCTCTTGTCCTGGTTGAATTACCGCCTCGCACAGGTTTCCAATGGACGGTATGTTTTTTCTCGGGTCCCGATGTGGACTCCGACCACACACACGCAGATCTTATCCTAACTTTTGTTGTTGCAGCCTTGACTTGTGTGACGGCTCCTCGGCAAGAAATGCTAGGGTCTATGGTCTGACAGACTACGGCCATGCATGGCAATGATTACCCCCCACCCGCCACCCCCTCGGAAAAACATGCAGGAGGAAACGGGAGCTTGTCCGCTCATCACCCCCTTCGGCGTTCACTGTCTCGAGAAGTTGGGCGACACTCTCCTCAGAAACGGTGAGGCCCGACCCTCTGGGTTTTGCGTATGTTTCGTATCCAGCCCTGGCCTTTCTTTGTCGGTGTTATTAGTAGCGCGCTCACACGGTCCGGGATGTGTTCACCCGCGTATGATGCGGCTTGGTTGGTTGGTTCGTGGTCCGGAGCCGAACGATGCCCCACCTTGACCTGCCTTACCTTGCCTTACCTTGCCCCCAGGCAAGTACGAGTACGGCATCCTGGCCTTGGAGCGTGCGACGGAATGTTTTTGGGAAAGCAGCGGACGCTCGGCGCGGTACGAGCGCCTCGTGCGTCGCGTGACGCGCATCACTCGCGAGCATGGCGACACCAAGAGGTGGGTTGGTTGGTTGAGTGTACATATAATACCTTTCAAACTCGTGTAGGGACGTGTGTGGACGTATCGGGACATATCGAGACTTGCAGGGCATATCGGGATGTGTTGGGACATCGGAACTTGTCGGGGCATGTCGAGACAAATGGAAAGTACCGGCAAGTGTTGGGACATATCGGGAAAGTATTAGATGTATGGAGACTTGTCGGAACGCGTCGGTATGTATCGGAACATATCGGAACGTGTCCGGACATGTGTGGGAACGTGTCGGGACATCGGAAATTTTTGGGATATATCGAAACGTATCGGGACATGTCGGTATACGTTGGAACTTATCTGGGCGCGTCAGGACATATCGGGACTTGTCGGGAGATGTCAGCACATGTCGCTACATATCGGGACATTGCGCATTCGTTTCGAAACGGAGCACCTGAGGAGATTTTAATTATACAACTTTGAAATCCCGAAGAGGCAAAAAGAAGTTATGGGATTACATCAAGCACACGAAAGGGCGAAGTAGGTGCGTCGCGAGAAGGGAACTATTTGAAACGGAAGAGCTGTGAAATATTTGACTGAGGACGTGAGGGTGCTCGTCGCGCGGGATGCTGCATGACTTGATTTATAGTGCTGATGCAGCAGCTCCTCCTCCTTCTCCTCTTCTCTCTGACGTCCTTCCCCTGTCTTTCTTGCGTAAAATGTACCGATGATGGATATCGTTTTTTTTTTGCCGCCTTTTTTTTGTTACGCAGGGCGCTCATGTACCACTCTCGCATGCTGCGGGCCGCGAAGGAGATTGGGAACGTGAACGAGTTCGTGTACCTCGCCAAAGAGATCAGCAGGATGCTTAAAGAAGAGGTAGGCGTTACACATATCGGACAAATCAGATCAGATCAGATCAGATCAGATCAGGTCCCATTTGATGATCTATGCCTTTGGGGTTAGATAGATCCCTTGTTTACATATGATCTGCAAAGTCTATAGATTATGTTGCCGAGTGGGGGCGGTATGATGTGCATGACCTTACACAAGTTTCCTGGGTTGGATCTGTACCACACAGATCCTGTACACCGTATCATAACGACAGGTACCGAAATGATCTGTATGATCTGTATGATCTATGCGGTATGATCTGTATGATCTATAGATCTATAGGATCTATCGGATCTAGATCGTGAAATGTCCGAGGTGTGTAAGAAGAATATCCACAGCCATAAAAGCTAGGTCTGCGCGTTGATTGACATGTACTACTGTAAAAGTAAGTCGCCGACTATTGATTTGGTGGGCTGTTACAGCTACTTTGCGGCGCTTTTCGTCTTTGCACGTGACTGGCGCGGTTTTGGCTCAACGTGTCGTGTTTGTTTCTCAGTAAAGACTACCAAGGTAAGTTGGTATATTGGCGTGTACTCTGACACCCATACCCAACTGATATCTAGGCGCGTGGACTCCAGCCAACTGACAGTCGGGTGATTCGAGTCATTGCTCATAGGGGTGCAGCAGGAGTTGTTGAGCTCCTAACATGAGCTTAGTATTTTATTTATTTATTTATTTTTATATCCTCCGGCGGATGGGGAAAAGTAAAGCTTACGCTCACCACACTTGCGCGTATATTCATACACGTCGTGTGTCGATATAACTTAATTGCATTCCAATCCAGCGCTAGCTGGCGTGTCCTTTGCGGTTCCCGCTATAGCGATAGCGCGAGCTGTCCCTATCGGCGGTCCCCGCCACTACTCCGGCGGCGCAAGCTGCCGTTGTATATCTCGTTGTATATCTCACCCGAAGCATAACTTCGAAGGCGTTCTTCGTTCGCGCAACCCGACCAACGTTTCTATGCGCTAGTCTTGAAACAAGACAAAACAAGCACGAGTATAGTCGTAAAATTGTCGTATTAACCGATAGTTTCATATTTGTTGGCACGCCACCCGAAGCCGCATATAAAGGGTGCCATACCAACGGGGGGGAAATAAAATCTAAAAATTACAAAACCTTGAAGTAACCAAAAAAAAGAACAGACTTTAGTGTTTTTAGCGGGGGGGGGGGGGGGGGGGAGTTGGAGTGTCCAGACGCAGCAAAGGTGTGAACAGCCAAAGCTAAAATATGAAACCAAAACGAGCTAACGGTCGAGATGGAGCGCGGCACTGAGGCACCCTCCGGCTACCGTAGAGTCGGCGCCCAGCCTCTGAAAATAGAGGAGAGTGTGCTCACACATCGGGCGGACCATACTCTGCAGCTCACCGGTATCCTGAAGCGCGAGATAGGGGCTGGTTAAAGTACAGGCTGAATAAAGTACGGGGGCTGGCCAAACGGCATCATCGCTTGCCGCAACACCATATTTCGTATATATTTCTTCTTCCTTTTTATATTCATAGCGTCGAGCTATTAATATCTGTAACACGTGATCGCCTTTTGTTTGTGCTTCCTCCGCTTCCTTAGGGGTGGTACTTGGAAGCTGAATCCTACCTAGCGACCACCTCTCGCCTGCTGGCTGGCCTTCGCTTGGACAAGATCGTTCTAAAAGACCGAGCCAACCCTGGTGAGTGTGGCAATGTGACAGCGTGCTCGCCGCCCGGCGATCGCTTTGCTTGTCTCTTTTTGTTGTTGTTGTTGTTGTTGTTGTTGTTGTTGTTGTTGTTGTTGTTGTTGTTGTTGTTGTTGTTGTTGTCGTTGTTGTTGCTGTTGCTGTTGCTGTTGCTGTTGCTGTTGCTGTTGCTGTTGCTGTTGTTGCAGTTGCTACTGCGGTTGTCGGAACTAACGGTCAAGGCTGTGCCTTCTACATTTTACGAATTGACCCCTGGTTTCGTCCGTGCCCCCTTCGCCTCCCCCCCTCTGTTGCTACCGTCTCTGTATCTTGAACCCGCACGCCTGCCGCAGGAGGAGCATCTTCCTCGCATCCGAATGGCCATGAGGGGAGGGGTAACGGATGGAGGGCCCCAAGCTGGTCAGGTCAGGAGGGAGGTAAGAGATGCACCCACCCGTCTACCTCCGGCGTTAGACCGAGGGCTTGGACTGAGAGCTGACTATGTTCTTTCGTTCCTTCCTTCTTTCTCTCCTTCCTTCCACTTAGTTCCTGGTGTGTACCTAGTATACCTATCTACTCATGTACTCACTAACTCTCCAATACTTATCCCTTCACCTATATTACATACCTACTTATGTACTTAGGCGGACCGCTGGACGGAAACGACCCCGGGCCGGTGATGGTTCCTATCCTCGAGCACGTCGACGCTGCCCGAGGAGGTTACGCCGCCGGTGGCGGCGGCGGCGGTGGCGGTGGCGGAGGCGGCGGCGGAGGCTTGGGTGGTGGCGGCGGAGGCTGGGGTGGTGGCGGCGGAGGCTGGGGCGGGGGCGGTGGGGGCGGCGGCGGCGGCGGCGGGTTTTTCGGGGCTATAGGGGCGGCGCACCTCGCCGGGGGTAGCCTTGCGATGGGCGGTGGAGGCGGCGGTGGTATGGGCGCTGGCGGCGGAATGCCGGGAATTGGAGGCGGGGGCGGGGGCGGGGCCGGGGGCGGCGCGGGCTTGGGTGGCACCGGGCCGGGCGGAAGCGTTCCTTTGGGAGGCGGGAGCGTGACGGGTGCCGGAGGGGTGGGCGATACGCCTGCCAGGCACCGCGGAGATGCGGGGAACACAGCGCCGGAGAACCTTATGGCGTTTGAGCCGGCGTTTGGGTTTGGTGGCGGTGGTGGAGGCGGTGGGGGGGGGGGGGGCTTGTCTCCGACGTCGATGGGGGGCACGGGGACTCACGGTTCTGGGGGGTTCCAGGGTACTGGCATCGAGACGCAGCAGTACGAGCTCCAGATTAGAATGGTCGATATTCTCATGGTGTCGCTCCAGTATGCGAGGGCGCTCAGGTAACGTTTTTTTGCTGTTTTTGTTGCCTTCCAGCGCTTTTGTTGAATCTAAAGTGGGCTGCTTGTTTTGTTTTGTCTTGTCTTGTTGTCATCTGGGTGGCTCTGCGGTACGCAAGGGCGCTCAGGTGAAAACAAATGTTTTTATTGTATCCAGGGCACTTGGGCAAAATAAGTGACTGCGTTAGATGGTTTGTCTAGCTGTGTACCTGGTAGTCTGGATAGCGCTGCGCTTACGTACGTACGGCCTGGTGTCACTTTTTGTTGTGGCTTGAGATTGCGGCTGGCTTTGCGCCCTGAGCACTTGGTCTAACTCGGAGCTTTCCTATTGTATTTTTATCTCTCTCTTTTGTACTTCGTTTGTTTTTGTGTTCGATACCTGTTTTGTTCTCCCCTCGCTTTCCTGCTCATGTTTTGTCCGCTGTCGTGTTTTGCTGTCTATATCTCCTGTGTTTTGTCTTATTCGATTTCTTCTTCGTCTCTCTCCCTGTCTCGCGTGTGTTGTCTTTTTTTGTCGATTCCTGTTGTACCTCTTGTCTATTGTTTCTCTCTTTTGTTTGTGTGTTTTGTCTTTTGGTCTGGGCGGGGGGGGGGGGGGGGGGGGGGGGGGGGGGTGTCGTTGGTGGCCTTTTGTATGTTGTGCAGACTGCTGAACAATCTCTTGCGGAGGAGGATCAAGTCGGGACAACGCTCCATCGTACTCCTCCGTGTGGCGAGGTGTTACCTCAAGGTGGGCGGGTATATGGGGCAACAGCGAAACGATGTTCAGCCGTGGTACCTCTTCAAAGATGTCTGTTGACCGTCTAGTTTTGACCCGTCAAGGCGTCTTTGAATATATCATACTAGTTTTAGTGTGTGGAGTTCCTTGATGGCTGTCCGTCAACGGGCAAGAGTGCCGTCAACCGACATGTTTGCTCTACAGAGCCGGTTGAGTAGTGCCGGTTGCCCGCTATAGTGCCTGTGAAATCGCTTCACACTTGGCACAGATTAGAACAAACAGCAGCAGTGGCAGTATGCGGAGCAGTGCCGGTTGCCGTTATAATGCCGATATTTTCCTCTATAGTGCACATACCGGCACTATTCAGGCACCGCTACCGTACATATGTAGTTACCTCTGTCGGAAAAAAAAAAAATCTATTTAAAGCGAAAATGCTACTGGGAAGTGTGGTCTTATCATGGTGTGAGCGTGCACGATATTTTATAACTAATTTTCAAGGACGTCAGCCGTGAGTTTGACGAATTTCAGGTCAATACTCATCTTTGCAAGCTGCGTTGTTGGTACTCGTAATATACTATATGAGTGAGTTTTTATTGGGAGGTGTCTTATTTTTTGTCCACTATAATGGTAAGTATTGGTATTTATACTTTAGGTGGTGAATTTTGAGCTAGGTAAAACATCACATCTATTTTATAAATTTATTACTGTAGTTTCCACTATACTGCTTTAGCATATGTATGGTAGGCGGTTTATTTTATACTGGTAACTAATTTTCAAGGACGTCAGCCGTGAGTTTGACGAATTTCAGGTCAATACTCATCTTTGCAAGCTGCGTTGTTGGTATTTTGTTCCACGCGCGTGTTTTACAGGTCTTTGCCCGAAATTAAGACCAATCTCCGCAGTAGCACAAGTAGGGTCGTGCTGCCTGTGCCCGTGTCGAATGTTGAGACAGCAACGTTTATCGTGCCCCGACGGAAGTAACAGCCAACTCCGTAGCGGTATTTTAATGTCGTCGATGTTTCTCTTATGTTCTCCCCAAAATCATACCAGGTAATGGTTAATGTGAACTCCACACCGAACGTTCCATCTCGCCCCACCCTATTTTTTTCTGTGGCTCTCGCTGTACAGCTTCGCAAGGTGGCGGCATGCGAGGCAGCTCTGGAGCGGGTGGTGTTGGAGGCAGACGAGGCTCTCGGCACGTACGCCCAGGCGGGGCGGACAAGCTCGGACCAGGTATCAATCGCGGCGGATTTTGCCAAACGCTCTACCCCAAGGAGTGTACTCAGAGTAGTACTATTAATAACCCTTTTGAGGTATTATGATGGCGTCTTGATACTGCTATTGCTGTTAGTGGTTTTATTAGTTTGTTGGTGTTATTTTGATTATTTCACGTTTTTGCTAAACGCTCTAGCGCCAACGATAGTAGCTGACGTTTTAAATAAACCTCTTCGGACCATGGTTATTGTGTCAGCCCACGACAATCCAAGTCCTGTTTCCTTTCCTTCTCGTAAACCTGGTACCGGGTATATTATAGACCTGGTATATTTTTGTTTTGTTTTGTCGCGCTGTTTTTTTCGGTTATCTTTCCTTGCTTCTTTCCTTATCCCTTTTTCTTCACACCTTGCACAGATCACGATCTAGATTGTATAGATCATATAGATCATCTATATCATCTACAGTAGATTCTGTATCTGCCGTTGTAGTATTTTGTCCAGGATCTGTACATAGAGCACAGATCCAACCCTGGAAATATTTGCTAGCTGATGCAGATTGTACGGCTCCCACCCGGTAACATGAGCTATAGACCATTCAGATCTTCGTTGAAAGATGTAGATCGTCAACGGGGATCGATGATCTATCTGTCCGACGCGTGAACCCTTGTGCTGCCGCAGTTATCATTTAACACCTTCATCAAGTAAAAAAACAGCTTTTTTGTCCACAAAAACGTGGTTATAATTTTAAATGGGCTGCTGCGTTCCTTCCTTTCTTCCTTGCTCTCTTCTCTGCTCGTTGTGTTCTGTCTGCCGCCTCTCCCCCTGTGAGGGGCCTAGATATGCGTACGACAGATCGCACACTCGTTCCTTTCTTCCTTCCTACCCTCCTCCGTTCCTCCCTTGGTTACTTGTTGTGTTCGGTTGCCATACACGACATACGCTCGTTCCTTCCTTGCTTCATAATTTTCCTTCCTCTTTGGTAAACTTATTGTGTTCGACTGCCTCTCCCCCTCGCCCCTCAGGCTAGCGGGGCACACCACAAGCGAACCACCTCCGGTGGAGGAACTAACAACGACTACCGCATCAACAGCTCGGTACTCGCTGCCGCAAACGTCACACCAATGCACGGAGGCCTTCCGTGGTCGGGTGGCGGGGGCGGCATTAGTGGTATTAGCGGTGTTGGCGGTGGTGGGGGTGGGGGGGGGGTGGGAGGCGCGACTGCAGAGTCTATGGCGGGAGACAAACCCTCGGGTTCTGGAGGCGTTGGTGGAACCGGGGGTGGGGGTGGTGGAGGCGGTGGTGGCGGTGGGGCGGGGGGGTTGACGGGAATCGGTGGGGATAAGTACGTGTACGAGATCGTGGCCATGGTGAAGAATGTGGACTTTTTGGTGCTGCGAGCGAGGTGGGTGGGTGTGTGGGTGGGTGGTCGACGGGTGGGCGGGTGGGTCGGTGTTCCGGTGTGTCTTTTTATTTTATTTTAAATCCTCCGGCGGATGGGGGAAAATATAGTTTATGCTCACCACGCTTCGGTGTGTCGGTGTGTCGGTCCGTCGGTGTGTCGGTGTGTCGGTGCGTCAGTGCGTCGGTGTGTCGGTGGGCGGGTGAGTGGGGGTGGGTTGGTGGGTGGGCAGAAGGGCAAAAGGGCGGACGAGCAGATGGGGTCGGTGCCCAGGGGAAGCACCTGGCGTCCCCCGAATCATCCCGTCCCGTTATATCCCATCCCATCCCGTCCCATCCCATTCTACTGTTGTTCCACAGCCGTTGCGTTCGCCCCTCTTGCCGTCGAACCACGAGTTAATGTTTTTACTTTCCTTGAATTTTTTCGTCGATATTGTCAGGTGCAGCATGGCGGCTGGCGATCCTACCTCTGCTCTTCAGTGGGTGGGTATCGCTCTGGCTGTGTCGACCGACAGCAGGCAGCTGGGAAATGAGGGCCGGCTGCTGTACCTGCGCGGCCGCTGTTACCAGGTCAGTGAACGCGTCGGTGCTCCTCGCTGTCTCTTCCCTCTTCTTTTCTCTTTGTATCTCTCAACTCTTTCTACGACGCCCGTTAGACGTTTCCTTCATAGCTTGTTATTTTGCTTTTACTATTAGAATCGATAGTATAGCTCTACCTATTAGCTGCTTTCGTAGCACCCGAAAAATTGTATCTCGTTGTCTTATCTCCCCCCCCCGCCCCTTCCCTCCCTTCTGCCTTTCACTGCCATACCCTGTTTACGTTGTTTGTTGTTTGTTGCTGTTGTCGTCGTCGTTGTGTTGTTGTTGTTGTTGTTGTTGTTGTTGTTGTTGTTGTTGTTGTTGCTGTTGCTGTTGCTGTTGTTGCTGTTGTTGCTGTTGTTGCTGTTGCTGCTGTTGTTGCTGCTGTTGTCGCTGCCGTTGACGCGGGTTGTTGTCATTGGGATTGCTTACCGTGGTGTGCGCAGATGCAACTCCTGCAGGCTTTGGACGACCAGGCGTTGGACGAGTGCATGGCCGCGGAAACAGCGTCGGCGTCGACATTGTCCGCGACGGGGCAGCCCGAAAAGGAGAGGCTCGCAGGTGGGCCAGTTCACGAGCGCTAATCGGCAGGCTTTCACACCTTGGACAGATCATTGTTTAGATCATATAGATTATATATAGATCATATATAGATCATACAGTCATACAGATCATATAGATCATACAGATCATATAGATAATCTAGATCATGTACAGTAGATGCTGCATCTGCCGTTATGAGATGTTGCGCAGGATCTGTATATATTGAGAACGTATCCAACGGAGGAAACGTGCGCTAGATAATGCAGGTCGTACGGGTCCCACCCTGTACCACGAGGTAGCCCATACAGATCTTCCCTGAAAGATGGGTATGAATCATCCTCCACTTGTTAGCGCTTGAAGGCCTGTTAGTTTACCTTTTGGTCTTGCTTCCTTTCGTCAGTTTTTTATTGGATTCTCTTTGTTGATCAACTTTTTGTTTTTGTTTTTTCAGCCCTTGTTTGTCTTGTGTGCGTTTTTAGACCCTTGGTGTGTTTTTCCATCCCTTGCTTTGCTTTGTTTCGTTTTGTTTTGTTTTGCGTTTTTCAACCCTTGCTTTATTTGCCGTTTTTTTTTTTTCTTTGGCGGTATATGTAGCGTCGGAGGCTTCGTGGTTCGCGGAGAAGGCGGAGGAGGCGTTCAATCTTGCCCTGGACTACTTCCGCAGTGCTGACGACGTCTACCACCAGGTATCGCACCGCCGATAAGCGTTGGCGTTATTTCTTGATGTTAAATCGTTCGATGTTCGTGCATACAACCATTGTTAACATAATACAGCCATTGCGTTGATATTATCGTGCAGCAATCACACCGTATAAACATTGTGTCACGTTGCAATCGTTTCTGTCGTTGTGCAACCATTTTGTAGCATGGAAAATACAACCCTTTTTTTGCGGTACACCAGTGGTGTTATGTTGCAAATATTAGGATACAACAATCACACGGTACAACCTTTATATCTTGTTGCCACTGAAGTGTTGAACTACCTGTATCGTTGTATTGTATCGTTGTGCAACCATTGTATTGATATCGTAGTAGAGGCAACCGTTGTTTGCTACGGTACATCGGTTACATCATGGTGCAACCATTGAATCATGGTACAACCATTTTATTGCATGGTACAATCGCTATATCACGGTACAACCATTGCAGCATATGGAACGACCTTTATGACATGATTGCAGCACTTTCGTTTTTGACGCGCCGCTTCGCGTGCGTCTCCTGCCTCGATGTGTGTGGCGCAATACCATATATAGGGTACAGCCATTACATTATGATACAACCGTTGCATCATAGCACAGCCACTATATCACGGTAAAATACAACAATGTAAGCATGGTGCATCTACAATAGTACAACCGTTACAAATGCTATTGCCACGCATTCAAATCTCTTTGTCTCGCTTCGTGCGTCTCGTACTTCTTGACGTGTGTGGGCTGCGGACTCGGTCGGCTGCTTACCCCTTTCTCCCTCCCAGGCGAAGTGCATGGCTCGGGGTGTGGAGATGCAGCTGTCGAGGGTCTTCGCCGAGGTCGCCTTGCGCCAGGTAAGTGGCGGTGCAAATACCCATCGTACCGTATTACTGCGAGTTCACGGTCTGCTGTAGCTATAGGCAAGGTCTGCTGTAGCTGTAGGCAAGGCGACCAGGGCCATGCAAATACCCATCGTGACTATTAGTATTACTGCGAGTTCGCGGTGTGCGGTAGCGTAGATGCTGCATGTGTGCGTTGTTTTCGAAGCGTCCTTTCTACCCAACAGCATCACGAGAACACCCGGTGTTCGTCCTGGTTGTTCATCCTAGAGAGGGAGATTGTGGGGTCACAGTTGCAGCTAACCCGGTTTAGGAGCGCCCAGGATACGAACGTTCGGGAGTTGACCCTTTTGGCACCGCACTCCCGACATTGAGACTAAACACTTGGATTTATAATAGGAAGTTGTTGGGGAGTTGGAAATGGGTTGAGAGCGGTCTAATCGGCATGTCCCGCCTGTGCTAAAAGCTGTGTATGTCCCACTACAGATAAGAGCAATGTGTAGTTAGGGACGCTTGTTTCGGCCTGTCACGAAGCGCTCTTAAATCGGGGTACCTGCCTACTGTAGCGCTATTTCGCAACGCTTTTTCGCGAAAATGTTTTTTCTGAACTTCGAGACTCCTTGACCAAATACAGCCGGATTTTCGCTTTTTTATTTTTTTATACCCAGGCTATTATATTGTCATCGAATTCATTTTGTGGGTGGGGTGTAGAGCTCGTCAACTGACAACAACCTCAGAAAGAAAAGGTACACCTCTTTCGGGTGGGGTATAGATAGAGCTCTTCAACTGGCAATAACCTCAGAAAAAAAGGTACACCTTATTTGGGTGGGGTATTTACAGAGCTCAACTGACAAGAACCTCCAAAAAAGAAGGGTACACCTCTTTGGGGTGGGGCATAGAGCTCCTCACTGACAAGAGCCTAAAAAAAAAACAGGGTACACCTCTTTTGGGTGGAGTATAGAGCTCCTCAGCTGACAAGAATTTCAACAAAAAAAGGTACATCTATTTTGGGTGGGGTATAGAGCTCGTCAACTGACAAGAACCTCCGAAAAGGGGTACACCCTCTGCCGTAGCATGTGTTACGGCTGTATGTTGTGTGGACCTTCCCCGTAGATGTATATCGTTCTTGCTTGCTTGCTTGCTTGCTTGCTTGCTTGCTTGCTTGCTTGCTTGCTTGCTTGCTTGCTTGCTTGCTTGCTTGCTTGCTTGCTTGCTTGCTTGCTTGCTTGCTTGCTTGCTTGCTTGCTTGCTCACTTGCTTGCTTGGTGGCGTTCTTGCGTTGTTTCTTGTTTTCCTTGTCGTTCTTGTTTTTGTTTTTGTTCTTTTTCTTTTTCTGGTTCTTCTCGTTCTTGTTCTTCTCGTTCTTGTTCTTCTCGTTCTTGTTCTTATTCTTGTTCTCCTGTTTCTCCTCATTGTTATCTTGTTCTTGTTCTTGTTCTTGTTGTCGCGAATCACGCGCTAGAAACGACACGTCCCGCTGTTGCCTGCGTATATAATGAAAATGGTATAACGTCCGCCGTGGACGCATAGTCAACTCGTTTGTTTGTACGACGCCACCATACCGCACCCGTTAGGTGCCTCTGAGAGACGCGGCGATGAGCGAAGGCACGACGGCGATGAAGGGACTTGAATCCCGTGCGGCGACGTCTCTAGGGCTGGCCGGGGATGCTGGGGAGCCGCTCTT